>JAQGAU010001708.1:0-18024 GCA_034698045.1 Paramacrobiotus richtersi | reverse complement strand
CAGGCTCGACCGAGTCGACAGTGAAAACGCACTGCGAATATCACAAGCTAGGCCTGCAGTGTTTATAGTGCAGTCGTACTGCACAGTGCACAGTAATTTATAAGTCCCTTCCGACGCATCAGTCCACAATCATATCAGTTCTTTGGTTGACTGGAGCGTGTCAAAGTTATGCCTAATTCGAAAATGCTTCGTTTTACTGTCTGCATGCTGTTCTCCGTCTTTTTGGTCAACTGCATGGTAGAAGAGCGAGAATATGGCAAGATGTCAAGGGCACATTATATTGGCTGTTAACCAGAGAAGCGTTGAAAACTGAAGTGTTTCTTTGGTACGATTCGTTGAGGCTAGCAGTTTTCTGAGAGGGTTTCTGCGATTCTAACAACGGCGGTGATCCTGAATAAGGGACTGACACGATGCGTCCACTTATTTTCGGCTGACTGTTGAAGAATTTGCTGACATTCCAGGTAGCGTACTATTTTTGCATTTCAGCATTCGGCTGGACTATGTACTGCACAGTCGTTTATATGTTCCTTTCGCGGAGGCGTTAATCCCAGATTATGTCTTCGTATTTGAGCGTATTTTCCTAGCTAGAAAATGCTCCGTTTTGCTGCTTACGTGCTGTTATCCGTCTGTTTGGTCCATTGTAAATCTATCGAGCGCACCTATTCTGCTTTGTTTAACTACCAGGAAGATGATCCGCAAGTCCGAGTTTGTCCAAGGGACGGATCTTCGGGATGCGACAACTGCTACAAACCCAATGAAGTGCTTACATGCAGCGACTGCGACGACATGAAAGAGGCTTTCTCACACTGCTGCGAAGATCACTACCAAGCTTGGAAGAAGAAGAAATCTTTGTGCGCTGTCAGTGAGTTGTACTGTCCTGCCACGGCTTCATACCTTATGTGGGGGGGAGAGCCGATTTTCCGCTTTACCAGTAAGTTTGACATGATGTTCTGAAAGCAGCGGCAAGCAGTTATATTATCTGCTGGCGGAATTTGATCTAATGTGAACGCTTAAAGCTCCCAAGGAAATAGTTTTCTTCATGTAAATATATATATACGTTTTTTTCTTCAGATGATCCATGCACAGGTGAAAATATGCTAGATATCCCTGACCCATACATACCGCGGTCTCTTCGAGGTATGTACTCCTTTACACAAATGCTAACGCCGTCCAGCATTTATTGTGCACTTTCAGACGAACTGACGGACGGATATTACATCGTGAAACCCGGAGATGCGCTTTTGTCTATCGCCGAAAGATTTGGAACAACAGTAGACCAAATCGTCCACGACAACGTCGAGATTAAAGATCCGAATTTGATTTTACCTGATCAAAAACTGAAAATTGCTTTCTGAGTTTTGTGCTCAGACATGTACTGTTCTTTAAACGATTTATGCTTTGAACAACTACGTTCATGATAATGCAAATCTTTGATCTTTTGCACTGACATACTGTACATACACGTACTAACACTGCATGCTCGCCATTAAGCTGACGATACGGAAACACTGAGATTTTGTCTATGGGACTTTGTTTATTTTTATTAATAAAAACGGGTCCGCTTGTAAAGAAACACAGTTCGGCAAAACCAAGTAAATGTAGCCATTAAGTACCAATTTAGCAGCAGAAAAAGGATACGAAGTGCGCAGTCAGACTTCGGGAAAGTCACCGCCAGGTAACTTTAAGCCACAGGCACAAAGGCCACATTTCTTGTTGAAGATTAAATGTGTGAATAGATGCACAACAAATAACAATCAACAAAGCTACCGATGAAGAGGTCTTGATTATTATAGTCTTTAGCGCCTGTCATCTAACCATTTGCCACTCGTTTAGCATAGTATTCTTATGCCAGATGACGTACGCAGACTTGCATTGTGCTGCTTATAAGTGTTATGGTTTATCACATACTGTACATATGTTCTTTCCATTTTCCGTGACCGAAACAACCAATGTGACTCATTTTCGCGTCTAGTCGTTCTTGGTTGTGTAGTGGCCTTTGATCAATACATCACGTATGACTAATCGCCTTTAGCTGTTTGGTTAGGTACTCTGTTGGTGTGACCTTTCCCAGGCATTCGGAATTCGAACTGTGTAGTTTGTAACCTTGCTACATTAACTAACTGTCGCCTTTCGCTTAAGATCATGGTAAGCGCAGTGTAGGCAACCCACTAGTAACTAAACGGGATCACCCTCCCGTGGACGTTATAATACCTGTCTGGTAATGTTTTACCTGCACCAGATCAAACGTATCCGACGAGAGCTTTATTGCGCGGCTACTTTCACACGCAGCGAGGGAATCACTAGACTGCTAATGTAACTATGTACTGCTAGTGTAAAGGTATGTAGGAGGGTAGAACACAGCAAACAATGCAGCGCAATCATATAAATACCAAAATACTACATAAGTCAAGGAAAGCGTTCACAAAAACAGCGCATACATCACTTCCACTATCATGAAAATTACACGATATTATCCGAATCAGTAACCTGCTCACCATGCCGACTCGGCCCAGACATCTTACACTCAGTTTGGGTTGGAATACGATCGAGAGTGAAAACTATATGTATCATCACAATGAAAGCGGCCAGAACATGCAGCGCAAATGACAGTTTGAATGGCATCCAGTACAGCACAAAGGACACCACCGCAACAAACATGACGTTAAGCAGACATCGGAGGGTAGCGCCCCCCAGACCAGTCCCAAACATGTCTTTCTTTAATTTTAAACCATCCAGGTCGGAGTCAGGGCCATCGATTGATTGATCCATCGGCTCAAAACGAAACAGAACAAAGAGCAATATCATCAGCCACGTGGCGCTGATACCATAAACAACGAATATGAGATTTTTGGCTGTTGTGACCCAGCGTTCTTCTTCATGTGGACTGCTCCCGTTGGTTTGCTTGGAACTGCGATCATCATGTTGTACAGATGTGTGGGAAACATGCGGAAATCCCCGATTATCCGGTATACTACTGATGATCCATTGCCCATTTCGCCGGTTAGAATAAGGAAGGCGCAGAGCACACCGGTGACAAGCAGCCACAGTATCGATTGGAAAAATGCCAGTGACGATGACAGTTTATTTTGCTGAGAAAGAATGCGGATGTTGTCGGCTAGAGCACAGCATCCCCGTCCGTGGAACAACATCAGGACGGGAGTAACTGCATTGTACAGGTGGAGCAGAATGTACACCAGCAATGGAGTTGATGAACCATACATCACGTGAATTAATGCAAAACGTGCTGGTGACTACCAGTTATCAACTTCTAAATTTCGTTTTACATTCTAGTCGCAGATACAGAAATGAAAGAAAAGCAACGCATATTAGGCAAAATGCTGACACTCCCATTCCATAACTACTTAAATCTGCACCGGCTGTAAATTCTTAATACTTCCAAAGGAAATCGCTGTTTAAACGACTTACGGAGGCATTGTAGCAGTAACAGTATTCCCGCCAAAACGATATGTAGATGCTTCATCTGCGTAAGTATCCAGGTAACTATCATGGTTATTTTTACGGCAAATGGCGCTGGAAACTCCCCAGATCAAAAGTCTTGTGTAAGTTTGAACGGGTTAGACCGTTAGAGTAATGCCATCCGCGATACGTTCTTGCGCGTTACAGTATCGCGACAGTGCACGTAACAGACTGACTCCGGACTCGTTCGTAATTTACCAAGAGCTTACCGGAGAGCTGTTTCACAGATCTCCAACAAATCGATATCCAAGTGCTTGAGAACCCGAGTGTAACCTGGTAGCTTGCGATTACATTCTGTCATCATATAGTTGCGTTTACTAGCAAGCGCCCGTCAGCTGCCTTCTGCTATACATGAACACGGAATTCCGCATAACGAGTAAAATGCACTTGATAAATTGTGCTGCACTTCGGATCCGTAGCGAATCACTCGAACTGCAGGGTTGTTATTGACTTGCATTTGCACAAGAAAATACGTCCGTACACCCTGTTGATGACTACTGTACGAAGTTAGGATTACAACGGTTGAAGTGGGACCACTATGTTAAGTACTAGACCATACGTTTCTCGACTACCGGTACTATTGATCGCATGATACTAAATTAGTAGTTCGTATTGATTTCTATTTGCATAGATCGGTAGTTGAAGCCTTTTTCATGCAGCGCTTGCCGTCTGATTTGTGGGCTTAGTGACCTTTGGGTCTATAGACCCGCAGAATATGCAGCTCGGATACGTGGGAATTTTCGTTCAACTTCAACTGCCTACTGTACTCTTGTTTCTTGTACAGATTTCGTACGATCCCATCATTCCGCTTAAGCTAATGGTGCGCAACACTCACATCCCAGAAAACTCAAAGTAACAGAAACTTAAAGTAACAATAAACCAGACACAACAGAGTTTCATTAGTTAATGTATCCCGATTTGGCGGCATTTACTAAAAATTCTCCCCAACAGGGTACACGAACTGGACCGTATCGAGACGTCAAGCGCACAGTCTAATGGCAGTTGACCAGAGTAGCGTTAAAAACTGAAGTGAGTCTTCGGTACGAATTGTTGATGGTAGCATTTTTTTGAGAGGTTTCGTGCGGTTCTAACAACGGCGGTAATCCTGAATAAGGGACTGACACGATGCATCCACTTATTTTTAGCTGGCTGTTGGAGAATCTGCTGACTTTTTCGTTCCGGTGAGTCGACTATTCGCATCTCGGTATTCGGCTTGACTATGTACAGCACAGTAGTTTATAAGGCCCTTGCGACGCGTCAATCCACAACCATTCTTCGGTTGACTGGAGCGTTTCGGCGCAATGCCTATTCGGACAATGCTTCGTTTTACTGTACACATGTTGTTCTCCGTTTTTTTGATCGACTGCAAATCTGTCAATCGTCCTTATTCCCTTTTGTTAAACGAGCAGGAAGATGATCCTCATGGCTATTGTTCAAATGAAGGCGCTTCATGGTGCAGTAACTGCTATACACGAGATTATTCAATGCATAGATGCGGCAACTGCGATGAAGCAATGAACGACAAACTCAAAGTAGCTTTTTCACGTTGCTGTGAAGATCACTTCCAGGCCTGGAGAGAGAAAAAGCCTTTGTGTGAGATAATGATCTGTACTGTCCTATTCCGGAATGGTACATTTTGATCCTGCTAATGCCACCGATTTACCACTTTACAAGTATGTACACGGGTACTAAAAGCAGTTGTATTAGCGGCCGGCCGACTCGCGGTACTATAGACCAAGAGTGAACTGCTTACAGCTCCTTGGGCAATAATTATGACACTGTAAGTAAATATTCGCTTTTTTCTTCTGGGACAGATGATCCATGCACAGGCGAAGATATGCGAGATATCCCAAACCCATACGTACCACGGTCGTTTCGAGGTATGAGCTCCTTTACGCAAATGCCAATGGCGTTTAATACTTATTGTGCTCTTTCAGCCGGATATGTATATTACACCGTCAAACCCGGAGATGCGCTGTTGTCAATCGCCGAAAAATTTGGAACGACAGTACAGCAAATCGTCCATGACAACGCCAAGACTACTGATCCGAATTTGATTTATCCTGGCCAGAATCTCACAATTACTTAGCGAGTTATTGCTCACAGATGCACTGAATTTTAGTCGATTTATGTTTTGAACACATACGTCCATGGTAATGCAAAGCTCTAAATCGCTGCGCCTAAGCAAACGATACAGAAGCACCGCGATTTCGTTATGACACGTTGTGGTCTTCTAGTGCAAAAATGGTTCCGCTTGTCAAACGATAACTACAGCTGAGTAAAAGCAATCAACTAACCATAAAATACCAATTAAGCAGCAGAGACAAGATAAAAAGCGCTCAGTCAGAACTCCGAATGTTTCAGAAAGATCACGCCCAGACGACTATAAACCACAGCTAGCCAAAGACCACATTTCTTGTTGCGAACTAAATGTGTGAAAATATGTACAACATAGCTCTCGACAACATAAACAGAGACTTTTGGTACAACTGAACAAGTTCGAATTACGTTTCTCCTCACCTCCTGAGACGTACACCAACACTTTGAACAGGGTAGTGTTAAAAACTTGAGTGTTTCTTGGGCAAGAATTGGTCCTGCCAGCATTTTTTTGTGAGCGGTTTTCTGTTCTGCCAAGCGAAAGTGGTCCTAAATAAGCGACTGACATGGTGCTTTCGCTAAGACTCACTTATTTTTAGCTGACTGTTAAAGGGTTTTCTGACTTATTCGCTCCGAGATGTCTACTATTCACACTGCAGTATTCGGCTTGACTATGTACTGCACTGTCATATGTAAGCCCCTTCCGACGCGTCAATCTACAATCATATTACTCTGACTGGCGCGTATTATAGTAATACTAATGCGTAATTGTAAAATGCTTCGTTTACTGTCCACTTGTTGTTTTCCGGATTTTTGGTCAGTTGTAAATCTATTGATCGTGCATCCTGTTTTCATTACGGACCAGGAAGATGACCCGCAAGTTCCAGTTTGTCGTAGAGACGGGTCCTTGGGATGCCGCAAATGCAGGAAACCGGATAATATAAAGAATACGTGCGACTACTCCTACGAACCGTCGATTAGAAAAGCTGTGGCAAATTGCTGTGAAGATCACTACAAATCTTGGAATGAGAAGAAAAATTTGTGCATTGTTGATGATGCTTACTGCTATGGCAGAGACTGCTTGTCGGTATTAGACGCTCCTGTTAGTGCTTACCCGTTTCCCAGTAAGTTTGAAAAACAGCTAATTATGATATTGGCCGGGTGAGAAAATTGACTAAGAGTCAACCGCGTAATGCTCAACAAGGAAATAGCTATTATACTGTAAATACAGGTATGTATGTTCTTTTCCACTGCAGCTGATCCGTGCACAGGCCAAGACATACGCGATATTCCAGAATTTGAACCTTACGTACCGTTCTCTACACGAGGCATGTGCTCCTTTATACGAATGCTAACCACGTTCTACTACTTATTGTGCATATTCAGGATATATCGTGAAAACTGGGGATACACTTCAGGGACTAGCGGAAAAATTTGAGACAACAGTACAGAAAATCGTCGACATGAACAAGATTAGCAATCCGGATTTGATTTATGCTGACCAGAATCTGACAATTACTAATTAGCGAGCGTATTACGCATGTACTTTCTGTAGTTGATTAGAAATTACTGAGGCGAAAGAAATACTTATTAAAACGTACTATGAGTACGTACAATATGAATAGATTTAAATCATTTGAGTTAGTGGAAGTGAAAGTTTGGACTGTGTACAAGCAAGGTATAATACCAAATTAGAGTCAACGTCACATCCATCGGTCATTCCGCAATTCACGATATGTAATATGACGAATACTACGATCTGCAGTATGGGTAACCAAATAACGTATAATTCCGCCTCGAAAAATGCCGAAGCCCCTCCCCATCGGTTGTACGTGGCTGTTTCTGTGTCCGCCCACTGGCCTACAATTTGGCTGCATTCTATTCCGATTGGCACGAAAGGTGTGCCCACAGCTATTCAGCTCACCGCCACACCTTGTAAGCGCACATAACATGCCACATCACGAAAGATCACTCGAATGCGAATTACGCTACTAATTTCTCAAAAATTATTGATCGGCAGACTTTTGCACAAATGTCGAAGTACTATCAGCGGGATTTCTGTCTGGACAGCAACGACCACGGCAAATGCAGTTCAGAGACTGCGAAAGCGGTCTGTGTAGTGTTGTACGTGAGCAGTTAGAGGACTCTAACGACAGTAATTTCGATGGCGGTTCACACATCAACCGCCAACGGTTAATCACTTATCTGTACAGACAGAGGATGCTTGGACGACTGCGAAATCGATCCGCCTGACCAGAAAGAACGGAACCTATAGAACTCCTCTAACTAAGACTGGTCACGAGCCGTATATCCTTTTTTTCGCATGTCCTCTGCTACGCTAATATTTAATTGACTGTGGACCTAGCCTTCCGGTTAGATAGTCACTTTAACGGCTCCGTTCAGACATCGACATATTCGCAAGAGATTTCTGAATGTATTTATGAGTTAGTTCTGTTTTTGCAGTGAGACTAACCCGCCGTCTGTCCCGCTGGAGAAATAGCAACCGCAATCTTTCCCGATAGTCTATAGAGAGAAGGCGGTATATTGCCGAGGGACTGACGGTTTGTTTCAGTATGGATGGCTCATTGCAAGGAAAGCGGCGGCTTTCTCATCAATTTCAGGTGTGGACCAGACCGGATGCAAATCGCTCCGTTTGACAGTGCTTTCCGGCTGGCGGACGTATTCGCAGAATGGCGCGGTACCGCGGACATGGACGCGATACTGTGCGGTAGCGGCCATTGCGAACGTCTTGAAATCAAGACTGAGATAAAAACGAACGACCGTGTCGAGATGTTACTACGGGCCAACATTGACGAGTCGTGGAAGTGCGCGTCCCGACACTTCGGCCCAAAAAAACTGGTCCCGCGGCAATTCGTTCCAGGACGAACTGGTCTCTGGGATACATTTCATCCAACGACATTTCGGACCGCAGATTTTCGTCCCAGCGTACAAAAATTTAAAACGTGTTTATTATTTTAAATTAATGTCAGCGTCAGCTATGAAGGAAGACAAAAGAGGACGGTAAAAGGAAAATGGGAAAAGAAACAGAAAGCGGAATTTTACACAAGGCAGCGTGTTGACTGAAGTTGAAATCAGTGTATCGGGGCAACCAATTGGCTAATTGTCGTGAGTACAAGTCGATTTTCAGGAGAATAATTAACAGATAAAAACCAACGATGTGTTGGGCGAGTAATGATTTGTAAAAGTCGGCCTTTATCAAAGTCTTTACCAGCGAAACTATTGAATGGTGACATCCACTGACCATTACTGATGTGTGATGACCATTAATGAGTAATGACCATCACTGCTAACCGACGACTGATCGGCGATAAGTGCTGGACAGTTACAGAAGTGGTACATATACATTCGCTAACAAGTAGGCATCATCACGATTCAGAAATTCCAGTACGAACTTTACTGCGCTGTATCATTCCACACGCGGCCAGGGTGACTTCACTCAAAGCTTTTGCATCAGACGTATCCTGAACTGTGTCAAGAAAAACTTTTACTGTTCGCACATTCAAGATCCTCAGCTTCGCATAACCCAAGAAAATCTAGGTCAACTGGAACAAAATGTCCTGCACGAACCATTCGTCCAGTTCGTCAAATGGTCTAACCCAACACTGGTAACGGCCACTGAGAGACCTGGGCGGATTCATAAAGGTTGCGCTGGTATATGTATCCTTGTACTTAAAATCAATTGGAACCGTTGATCGTACTAGACTCTTTATCGGATGCCTGGAGGGAGCCGTTATCACGCGCTCCTCATACCGCCATATATATCGCTGATCCAGCTCGAGTTTTCCATACAACGGCGCGCGGAGATCGCAACGAAGAGACACTGTTTGCCCAGCTGGTCCTGAAACATTTTGTCCAGCCGTGACAAAGATATCGGCAGCTGTCAGGAAAGGTTTCAGATCATACAACGCCATAATACAAGACTTGTTCTGCTCGTTGGTCAATACGCAGTGAACGGGACCCGCTGCATTCGCTGAAGAACAAAACTGGAGTAAGAAATTGTGCCTAAGGGGATAGTTTATCAAGCGTTATTAATCTCGAGTTAATCAAGCGAAGCTTACACATGTACCGTGATACGCGTGTGCGTGGATGTGAATCCCAGTAGCTCAGTACTTCAGTAATTTGGTGAGCTTTATTCTGCGAGATGACCTTTATTCCGTGCTGGTACCGCTTAAGGCTGAATTTAAAGTCAAAAAAATGAAAAGTGTATTCCAAATAGAACCTTTTTTTCACATGCTGCCTGCTGGTACAGATAGACCGAACCGGAGCGAATGTCCCTTATGCTCTTGCGAAGCGGGATATTTAATAGGTAATATGCCTCTGCCACAAAGTGGTGTAAATTTGGAATGTAGGCAACTCTGTTTGTAGACCACTATGCTACAATTAATCAGTTTAAAAATTCACGAAAAAAAGGTCAAACTTTTTCCGGTTTGGTTCTTTGAGTATAGCATACGATTCTGTTTGTTGGCAGTGTTCATGTTTCTTTCACTCTCGTGCAAGCGCGAGATAATGCCACCGAATATCGGTGTGGCACCTGCTGGACAAATCGTGCCAGAGGATCAAAATTGTTGTTTTCGCCGGTCGAGGCACGGCCAACGTTGCCTTTGCCGTTTACTTTGCCTTATCCACTTTGCGTTTGCCATATACTTTGCCTTGTAAACTTTGACTTAGACTTTGACTTAGACTTTACCTTTGACGTTAGTACACATTTTGCCGTATTCTTTGCCGTGAAACATTTACCTGACATTTGGCGCCTTAAGCTTTGGCGGAATATCTACAGTAAACACAGGCACAGCAGACGATATGAGGTAAAGTCTCAAAAGGGGCCCACCCGTGGCACCATATTCTAACAAACTCTAGTACAGAGAGTTCACGAAGTCACTGTTTCCGCATTCACGGTTCGGACAGTTTTTGAATATAGGGCCTGGTATTGTCCCCTTCATCGGGCACCGTAATTCTGTGGTTATTTATACACGACAATCCCATGGCGCGCTGCTTTAGTAAGTCAGGAAATCATGCTTTCGTTCAGGCAGCCAATGCTTTCCGACCATACGTACAAACGTGCCGATCCGACTAGCAGTCAGTATTTACAAACCGTTGAAGTGCAGACAGCGCTTATTAGTCATCGTACTTACGGTAGGACTGAACGACAGTAATTACAAACGCATAGGCTTTAATACAGTGTTAGAAAGTGCACACTTTTTGCCAAGGACTTTTATTGGCAGTGTGGTTTGTTTTGATTAAGCCGTGGTTTTATTGCTAGAATTCCGTTCTCTCCATATCTCTCGCATTATGCTGGAATTATCTTCCCATTTTCCTGTTATCTTTAGCCCATTATTTGTTTGGCTGCACCTTGTGCGATCTGATTCTCGTGGTTGGGTTCTGAATTTTCCCCATAATTTGAGGTATTCGTAAGCTGGTGTTACAATGATGGATTTCTGGAGGATGTGTGCTCGTATTATAGACTTATTATAGCGCACGTAGTGGTGGTGTTTTTACCTTTATTCTAACGTATTCTAACTTATACTCTAACATCTCCCCTTTCGTTTCGCAGAGGTGTTCTCATTCCATGCTCTACGTAAATTTTCTTCCTGCCGCTCTAAAAATGTCTAGAAGAACGGAGCAATATCAAGCCGTATCATTCGTTTTTTACTAAAGTTCTTTTCAAAATTCTAAAACCTTTTTAAAGTGTTTTTTTTAAACGAAACAGCGGTCGCCGCGTATGGCAGCCCGATATCTGCAACTGTTACACAATGTTGCAGTGCCACGTATATGCAGTATGGACTTACGGCGTGTTCGATTTTCGAATCGTGTTCAGTAGACCTAATGCTGCACAAATTTACTTCCGCTCCAGGTAATCTGTTTGGGCGCCCGCCCAGAATACCAATGCTTAACGTTTATGATAAGGAGCGTTGCAGTTTAACGGCCGTTTCGAGCGGTGCGTCGCCACTCGGTAGTAATTAAGAGAACAACTCCATTGTTTCCGCTTTATCCTTTATTTATTACAGAATATAGAATAATATTTATTATAGATTATAGAAACATTTAGAACCGTTTTTCAGAACAGTGCACTTTATCAGGTTTTCATGCTTTTTGTAGCTCACAATCAATGACCGATATTCGATATACCCCCGACTCAGCTTCGGTGGCCCCGATTTAAAGCGGAGTGCTTGCCTCCGCGGTGAATCTGGACTTAGTACAAAAATACAATTCTTCTCCAGAACTCTTATTGTGAGTAATACATAGATTTGACTCGTTTTAATGGAAATTGTGCTTTGTAAGGTTCTAACATCTAAATGAGTAAATGTTATTGCTTTAATCGATATACACCTGAACTGAATCGGCGTGCTCGCCCCGCTGTTAAAACTGAACTAAGATCTAGTAAGCGGGGTCGCGAACGTATTTAAGTGCGTGAGATTTGGGAACTAATTAGTTTCATAATTAGTAGATTCTGTGACAAAAATTTGAAGTGTAACCCGATTTCCAGAATCTGTGGAAAAAAATTCTGAATGTAGCAAACCAAACTGTGGAATGGTCCATCGCTCACAACAACCGCCATATCTATGGCAGAGTTCCGAACAATCCCAGCGGAAGGCTTCGTAGCTCCCGCCACCCAAATGCGACCGCAATTGTTCAAAGCCTCCTTGATGGGCAAAATGCAATGCTATATTTTTAACAAATAAGTCAATTTACAGATGCCTTAAATATGAAACAAATTACCTAAGTCTACAAAAACAGCTTGTGTC
Organism: Paramacrobiotus richtersi; assembly: GCA_034698045.1. Lineage (NCBI taxonomy): Eukaryota > Metazoa > Tardigrada > Eutardigrada > Parachela > Macrobiotidae > Paramacrobiotus > Paramacrobiotus richtersi. The sequence continues at coordinate 5,686 of JAQGAU010001708.1, read as the reverse complement.
CTGATGACGAAATTCCAAAAATTTTGTTTTTCCAGCTTCTTAAGTCTGATTATCTTGCGCCACCGGTAAAATTGCCCAGCAAAGCAAAGTGGCGAAATCTATCCTTCCAGTTAAGAATTCGACCCCCAAAGTAGTAAAATAGCTTTGACCTGAGTAATCTCTGGTTGGTTATCACAACCTAGCTCAGTTCCATGCTCCATGGAAAACATGTCGTAGTCGCTTTTAATTTCGCAGTTATAACAGTTACGTACACTTAATTTCGCTGGTTCTTATCACCTGCAGTAGGGTCTACCGTACAACCGGCGGTGCCTAAGTGGACCAACAGCATTTTAGGACGGGTATCCAAGGGGCGTGCAGTATTTTAGCGATTCCTTGTCACTTTTCTAGGACAGCTTCTTATGCCGAATCTGATAAACCGCTTTTAGTTAGATCTCTGCAGTTTGTACTTTTCTATCCGGAAGGGAACAGGAACAGGGAACTTGGAACAGGAAGGAGGTTAGTATAGCTTTTATGGTCTTATACTGTTTGAAGCGCTCAAGTATTTCGGCTAGGTCGACAGTAATAAACTGCCAAAGAGCAAATCGGCATCGATAGGAAAGGATGGACTCAGATTTCTATAGTAAATTTTAAAAAATTAACATGGCAGCTGTGTCTCAGGCATCAACGTTTTGGAGTTCCCCTGGTGGTTTGTGGTTACATAAATGACGGACCTAGGTCTAGTAAGGTTGTCGCTTCGGCGGATTCGAAATATAATGAGCGAGCGCCACAAGAAGTCGGTTTTAATTTCGCACCCGAAACGGCAGCTAACAGTAAATCATAATTTGTTTCCTCCTGAAAGAGTTAAGCCAGTTTTGCGCACCTTGTCTGTTTTAACCCAACTGTTTTTTGATTTGGAATGGTGCCAGGGTTGATAACGATTATATCTACTCCGTTATCGTATGAGAGAGAATTCACTAGCTTATGGTATTGCATCGAAAGGTCAGAGGTTGATAGGGCGCACTTTTGCAGCGACAGCGGCGCCACGCCGTGAAAGTCGTGTCATGAACTCGAAAACGGTTGTGCCCATATTATTCCAGACAGGAATTAATGATCTATCGAATGAGTGCATTTGTTCACAATTCTATCCGGTTTCGGACTTTTGTGAAGTTGTCAAACCAAATTCGCCGATGTCAGTTTCAATCCTCTTATAGTTTTCTTAGCGCGTAGGTATCTGGATTAAAATTTGCGTGATTTGACAAAAGAGCAACAAACCTGACGTCTATAGCTTGAAAGGTACAAAAAGAATTAAAATATAAGTGGATCCCGTATAGAATTAGGATATACTGCTCCATTGTATTGCCAATGCTTTTTTTGCCTTTTTCAACCAGCAGCTGTAGACAACGGGATTATTTTACAACCCGCATTCAGAAAGCGTGAACTTTACTGTGTTCTTTAAACTCAGTGAGACTTGGCTAGGAAGTTAGGGTAACACTTTCGATGTGCCACCCCCTAGAGGGCATTTGTTGTGTGCACCATGCACCTATGCGCATAAACTATTGTACCTCTAACGTGGGCATTTACGGAGTCTGTCGCGGTGTGTACTTCTCTACGTCGCCACTGTCGTGGTCTGTCGGGACGTCTATCCCTTGTCAGACACTGTCGTGGTGTTGACCCTCGTATACCCTGTGTAAGCTATGTCTACCCCCTTGTCGGCACTGTCGTGGCTGTCGGATTGTTATCCACCTATAGCATTGCCAGACGGGGGTGCAATTGCTGCCTTGCACCCCCCTATGCGCGCCCCTGGTCAGATATGTGGGTCTAACATACCCCGTTGTGTTGTACTTGCCACAGTGCGTATGGTATTTTGTTGTGATACAGGTTGTGTTAGTATTGTATTAATATTAGTTATACTACCGGGTGCGGCGCGCCGATTTGCGGTCCTTGATGTTTTGCAAATTGTGCCCAGCTGGTACTGGATAGAGATGCGCTTAAAATTCTCCACCTGAACCTTCACAGAGCGAAATAAAATTTGAAATTTTTTAATTGTTGAACTGGTCAAAAGGGCGGCATAGAAATAATCACCATGGCCTACCGCAGAAGCCCGATCTGCAGTTTCTTGACGTCGTTTCAGTGCACAAGTTTCAAAACTATGGATCTCTTGCAAAATGCCTCTTGCAAAATGCAAAACGATCTGGAGGAGTTATTAGTAGCAAAGCAAGATACACCATAATATTATGCCGCCATTTAATTATTTGCGAGCATCAACGGTGCCGGCTCCCTCTGTGTGTACATTCGAAGAACCACTGTCTGCGCGAAAGAAGGAGGACTCAATGTACGTACTAATGAAACTAGCATATTCTAGGCAGCTCAAGCGACACACTTATTCCCAAAAATTGTTGACGAGGGTCTCAGAAATGATATAATAAGGTGAATTTTTAATTTTTGAATTCGTTAACAATTTCGTTTAGGGCATTTTATTTAACATTGCGGGAAAAATCTGTAAGCAGCACCGTTGCAAAATATATGCCGTGATTCGAACAGAGCATTAAATTGTGTGCAAAAGAAGGTCATAAACGATACGCAGCTTGTCGCCTGACCGAGAAATCACAACGCAACTTCACTGCTAAACGGACCGCCACACACGGTAGTATTAGAGGTACAAGTACTGTACTTTGTATTGTTATACACGGCACAAATTAATAATTTAATTTTGCTGCATTTAGGAACAACGTAACGAAGTCACGCACTTTACTGTGCAGCTCTGCTTGGTTGCCAAGTTATCAGCGTACAATACAACCCATTTAGACGGATCTATTATAACATGCTTTATGTGTATTGCGTGGTATTACTTGTGTTGTATTGGTAAATTATGGGTTTTATGTGATAACTTACGTGGTTGTGTATGCAAAGTACGCGCTGTTGATGTATGTACGTTAGGCCTGAACAGCTCGTGCCTGCAGTACGGAAGAGCTGCACTACGAGGCATAGGATGTACAGAAATCCGTCCAACCGTAGTAATTAATACTAGAAAATATGCTAGGTAATCGCACTCAGCCTCGCTGCGATGAAAGACTGAAGCAAACGGCCAGTAACGAACTAATGGAATTAATCAAACGCGTAGTTACATACTGATGAGCTTGTGTGCTGTATTTGAAATATAAAAAATTTGAGTTTCGCCCAGCCCTATATTCGCACAAGCACCCTGGCTTGAATTAAAAGAAAACAAATTATATGACACAAGGAACTGACTGGTGGGGAAAAAGAAAGGATACGCAAATACGACTTTTAATATTTCGGTGTTTTGTAATAAATGTTTGTTTGTTTGCTTATCAGCGCTATGTCCGGGCATAAGCCAAAAGCCCACTATCGTGATACATGTACATATATACCCGAATTGAGAAATTTTCACAAGAAAAATAATTCAACGAATTTTTATTTAGTTTTGCTTACTTTCATTTGTTTTTTAACGTCTTACGTTAAGGTGACAAATACTCAGCTTTGGGATACCTTATCTAAAAAACCTCAACTGCCACACGAATTGTGTTGGGCATTTACTGCAGACTTGTACCGGGTCAGAAAAGATAGTCGTACTAATTTGAAACTGAGCCTAAAACAATGTATTCGTCAATCTTTCCGGAACCTGCATGGCAAACTAATATTTGTCTCAATGAGCTGTTTTTCTTCACACGATGCACGTACAGTAAAGCGCATTATGGCATAACGAGGCTGAAACAGACGGGCCTCTCTGCGCCCCTTCAGATCTAAAAGAAAAAGGCCCAGAGACACCCGTCTGCTTCGGTCTTGCTATGATTATGGTGCGCAAAGCAGTTGGCGTAATGCGCATTGTGCGCGATTCACAAAACAAAAGATTTTTGTGTTATAAAAGATGCGCTCTTATTTCAGTGATAACTCGGTCAGTTTAAAAGTTATACATGTCAAAGCCTAATCAGCTCGTCTACACCTCGGAATACACGTTCTATCAAAATTTGGAAACGATCGAGTGAAAACTAATCAAGTTATCGTCGAACGCAGAAATGGCTGGCATCCCTATCTTTACCAGCACTCTTGAACATGGAGGACCTCCGCTTCGCTTCGGTCGATTATCAATATTTAAATATTAAAATTATTATTAATGCTTCATTAAGTAATTGCTTAAGTTAATAAAATACTAAAATTATCAATGTTAAAAAAGGGACATTTGTTCTAGTTTTGAAACACAGTTTTGGCTGAATATAGAGGACCGTCGCTTCGATTCGGCCGATCATCCTATTTTTATGAGTGTGATAAACATTTCATTACAATCCCGCAACTGTATGTAGTATTTCATTGCCAGATACAGGACTACATAACTGCAGTGGCCTGGTCTTGTTAATTTTGAAATATTATTGTAAAATTAATTTTTAAATTTTAAAACTAATAATTGTGCATTTTACCAATGTGGACACGAGACTAATAAAAATACACAACGGTACTAGATAAAAATTAACCTTCTTTGAAGTTAGTATTATTATTATTATTATTACTAGTTCTTTCGAAAACGCACACCGTAAACGCATGTGAAAAACCGGCCGAAATTTGAACTAAAAGTCGTATATATGATATACTAGACGGCAGAAATGTTACTTTGTGCTAATTATCTGATGCTCGTTTTTTAATAAATATTAAACTGTATGAAGATTATTTTATTAATAAATATTTATTTAAAAACAAATCACACAACTATTCTGCATTGCTGGTTTTTACAAGTACACACTTCACCATTTATTTCGGTTAAAAACGAAATAATTATATTTAGTACCTTTATCTGAAACCGACGTCAAGTTAAGAGTGTTATTCTCTGCCCAAATAAATCCATAAATTTAGATGTCTAACAAGCGTATTAAATTTTGTAACTACACAATTTTTGTAACCATAATTTTGTTGGATCGCTTTGTTTGTGTTTCTAATTTTGCTCGAAAATTGTGCGTCGGCTCAGCGTTAAACAGAACGTTTCCGTACAAAAAGGGTGCAGATATAGATAGCATCTTTTGAAAGCGTCTAAAGCGCACAGCGCTATCCGTTTTTTTTCGACTACTCTTAGACTTATCTGAACAGAATGTGAAACATTTGTTAGACCACACGTTGAACAGCTGAAAAACGAGATTGTAGGTTTTAGAACATAATTTTGATCCGAGATTATTTATTCCGCGGATTTGATTGCAGAGATTTAGTATGTAACAGATTTTTGTCAGCGAAGAATTCTGACAGTTGTTACACTCATTAACCAAGACCTGAAACAGATCTTACCTATAAAAGACCATTTTTTCGAATTTAAGACTGCGAGTGATTCGTCCGAGGGACTCGCGTGTTCGCCTTGTTATTGCTATTCTGTTGTCGTACAGCTGTAGCGTGTAAGTACAGCGCAACGCTTAACTTAGTAAGTAAGGTTATAGCGTGAGTATAACGTTTATGTACACCGAATTTAGATTGACTTGACTTTATTACACTCTGTCTACGGTGCGTACGATTATGTTGTCACGTAAACAACATGTAACGTGGTGCCAGATAGTTCATATAGCCGACGGCCACGACAGTGCCGACAGGGGGGTACACATAGGCCCATATAGCCGACGGCTACGACAGTGCCGACAGGGGGTACACATAGGCCCACATAGCCGACGGCCACGACAGTGGCGACAAGGGGGTACACATAGGCCCATATAGCCGA
>JAQGAU010001707.1:0-18032 GCA_034698045.1 Paramacrobiotus richtersi | reverse complement strand
AGTTGGAGTTTGACTGTTTGAGTTCTGTGTGCTTGTGTGTTTGACGGTCAATGTCAAGGAGAAAAAAGTGCCGATACAAGCCAAATTGCACTCAGCAGTGTATGGCGCCGCGGCGCGCTGTCATCGCGGTTCGATGAGTAAGGGCTTGCGTCATCGCTAACAAAGACAAGCCGATGGGTTAGAAACAGGTTCTACAGCAAACGCATCTTCACCGGCAGGCGGCTGCAAACAGGAAAACAATATTATCTGGAAAATATTGCAGCTCATAAATACAGTTCTGAGTCCCATCCACTTGAATTTAACAAAGTATTTAGCAAAGAAATGTATGACACCACCTCCCTGCTTTTAATTTACCAATAATGTTATGGTGTACAAAATTTAATGAATGTTACGCTGTTAGGTTCTGTTAAGAAAAACATTTGAGGATGAATATCGCCGGCTTCGGGGTTGCGGTTTTAGTATACACAACAGATAATTTACTGGAACTCGTGCACGATACCCTGCCAAGTACGGCTGTATGGCTGCAATCAAAGCATGGTGTTTCTCGTGGCCGGCAGAAAAACGAAATCGCGCACAACAAAGCATAAAAAACTAAGAACGCACCTCACAACAAATTAATCGTATGATATACATCGTCCTTATGGTAATGCAGAATTTAAAGTGCATGTTTATGTAAAGCTTAGACAGCTGGATACGAAGAAACTCATTTTATTCATAAGGATGTTTTATTTACAGCAACTGCAGAAGCAAGGCGAGCAGCTGCAGAGGGACCACGATAGGGTACTAAAGGAAAAAACCTTATCACAGCAGCGCTTTGGTGACCTCAAACGTGAGGTGATGGCAAACAATCCCTGCTTTGATGTGCTAGCTTATTTGCACACCAACGACGACGACGCAGATAGCCAGACCACCTGCACTGCGCCGGGTAAGCAGCGTTATCTGTTGGAGTGAATTTGGCATCCACTCGGGCCATGCCTTCTGCACACAATACCGATTATAATACTCTGTGGTCTGTTTTTGAAGGCTCTCCAGCACCGCTGTACAAGCCCCTAGACGAGAGGTTATCGAACTCTTCCCAGGTGGAACAGAATAGTATGACACTCTCCTCGTTGACACTGAGTCCTTCCTACCACAGTGCCGGGTCCAGCTCACCTCCCGACCGGAATGCCAAGAATTCACGTAAAAAACCTCGTGACGATAGCAGTGACACGGTGACAAAATCCCGTCGGCCGCCTATCAAATCCGTCACGGAGATTCTCCAGGAGACCAGTTCCGAGCCGGCTTCGGTGAGCACACCGGCATCCCCTCCGGTGAAAAGTCCGCCCAATGTAGAAAGTAAAAAAGGCCTACCGATCAAACTGCGCATCCTCCAGGACCAACAAGACGGAATGTTCCTCGACCATACCAAAACATCCCCGGTGTTATCACCTATCTCTCCGGCTGCTGACACGCACTTGTCTCCATCGGTGCAAGAGAACTATGGAATGAATGGGCTGTCGAAAATGGTGGTTCCTTTCACCACGGAGAATATGGCGATGCCGCTGATCAATGGCGCTACTTACTGGGCTGATCATAACATGACGGCATTCCCCTTTTACGGCCGGCCCGGCTTCTCCATGTTTCCGATGAATCAGTTCCTCGTGCCGGTCAGCAGTGCGACAGGCGGACAGATTCAGCATGTCGTCATGATGCCTGCCCTCGGGGGTCTCTATGGCCAGCAGGCCCATGGCGCTGCCAATCCAGCCCGGTCTGATTCACCGTCGTCGTCGTCGTAGTATTTTTGTTTTCCATTGTTGTTCAACCGACAGTCAACTGACGCACACACCAAAAAAAGATTTGCGTTGTTGGGGTACGGTATCTCTGATTCGCCTGTATTAGAAAAAGATTCGCTGCCAAATTTTTCATGATTTTGAATAGAAGTAATTTGCTAAACATGTCTCATTCTTGTTGATGTATTTTCTTACTAGCACGTCTAATGCTGTATATTCACTGCGCTTCCTCGTATGCAGCGCGCTGGTGCAGTTGTGGTCCAGGGTCAATTCTCGTAAATCGCATAAAATTTGATTGAATGGACTTTCGCTCTGATGATTAATAACTCCCGGTACTCAGTTTGATTCCACTTCGGATTGACTACTTACTTGCAGTTAGTTGTAAGCGATAGCGGCGGTTAAGTCTGTTTTACACCTATGTTACGTATATACCTCTACTGTACTTCCAAGTATACGTTAACGTCACGAAGTATAGACCCATGTAATTTAGAATCGGTCATTCTGCGCATTTTCATAGCTGTAATTTTCCGTGCTGTATAGAAAACTTCGTTTCAAATTGTTTTTAACAGTTAATGTATTATTCGCATATACTGGTGACTGTATATACTAGGCGTATATTCTGGTTTCTGTTTAAAGAAGCACAGCATCTTGTTTTGGGAGCGCAGAATGAACATTCAAGTACCCAAACAGGCGACTATCATTCAAATGTAAACATCCGTGCACAGTGATTACCGTAGCCTGACGCTGCCTGAGCTAGAATCGGTCCGAGAAAAACTGTTGCGAAAGAAAACCACGTACCCGTTTACTGAGGAAGATCGGGATAAGCTCTCTCAAGAACTTTTAACATATCAAGTATGGATGCGAGACCGTTTAAGGATATACCTAAGGTGGACCTCTGTCTCCGTTCGTCGAGCTTGCTGAAGCCAGAATCACTGGTTGAGTTCTTACACCGCACGGGAGCCATCAAAACATGCACAACAGGTATCTCGAATCGGAGCGGTTAGTATATGAAGTTGTCTATTCGTAGTTGATCTTGCAGTTGTTAGCGAAATTATTCCCGAACTACTGGAGGCAAAATACGTGCAGAACCCCGGAAAAGCAGTATTGTAAGTACAAGAGCGTATCGGTAAAAGTACCGATAGCAAAGGAAAACTGACATGGTCACATGCGTTAGTCGCTATGTATCGCTTGCGATTCGTATGAACAAAAATTTATAGACTGTAGTCTGCGTTCGACTTTATACCTGATACAGAAGAACCTGGAACGTTTTGGATCCAAGTTTCTCAAGCCGAAGCATGTGTTCTCCTGCACAGAATCTTTATCTACGGGTTATTGATGCCAAAGCCCAATGGACGAGTCTGGTAGCGGAAAATCGTATGTTGAATGCAAAGGTGCCAAAAGCAGCATTTCTTGTTAGGATAAATATTCCTGGCTGCTCAACGTATTGCCGTGAGCGCTCATCCAAATTTTAAAATGGGTCCTTCATATTGGATATCGTTCAAATTGCCTTGTTCTAAGTAATCATTAAGATAACTTATGATGCCGCTCGTCGACAGATTAGAATGGAGAAGGATGGAATCAATACTCTTATAAAACCTACAGTGGAGCAGATGTCAATAGAGGACCATCGAAAAAAGTGTGATCACTTCGAAAGTGCACCGAATTCGAACAGTGCCCAATACCCGGACGATGACCATGGCCATAGTCTTATACGCGGTGACCTCACTGATGAAAAGTTTCGAAAATGGCTGATCCCGGACAATATCAAACTGTCATAGTATCAAAACTACCAGTACTATAGTCTGTTTGTACCATGTTTACATGAAGAGAACCATCTGAAGCAGCGGAACAATCTCTATAGTCAATATATCACACAGTGCCGTTTCGATTTCTTTCTCATTTTTCGATTTCATTAAGGGATTTTTTCTTATGGTAAAGATGCCAAAGGCCAATAAAGCTAATATTCTCAAGTCATTATAACCAACAATTCGATCCCACAGCAGAAGGATTTGGTCCACTTCTATGAAGCCTACGTAAGCCATCGTTAGCCATGGCACAACGAACTCCGTTAACTCAACCTTCATGGTTACTTTTAAGTAGTGCCATAGCTGGAATTCTTTTTCGTGGAGCAGTCGTTCGAATAAGCAGTACAGGCTGAGGATGCCTTGAGGATGAGTGGATATCTCAATAAGATGCTGGAAATACCGGGAAAACAATTCTCTAAAGGCAAAATAAAACGGTCTGGGTTTGAGGAATACATAAGCCAACGGCGCCGCGTAAAAGGCAATTTCATGGAATGGCAAAACCACATTCGGCGAACAAAGGTCACGCTCGGGCGATTTAGTGTCGCATTCGCTATCCTGGGTGCTATCATCTTGTCCAGTCCAGTAATTTTCTCCCATTCCAGATTCCAATCTTTTTCTTTTTAGAATGCAGCTGTCGCGCAAGAAGAGTTGCATGACTTGGTGTACTAATTGTACAAAATTGAAAAACTGGTCAGAATTTCCCACAGTATTCAGCACGGATTTTGTCATCAACCGGTCGGTGTTCATTTCGGTTTCGATATACTTCGTTAGAAGGTTTGTATGCATGGCATTTTCTATGGATTTATTTCGCAAAAGCAGAGTCCAGGCCGCATCACGGTTGGCACTGCCGCATCCCAGTCGACACAGCTGACGAACTTTAAGGAGATCTCTTCGCTTCAGGGCCGAATTCAGCTTGCTGTCCTTCTCTTTTATCCTTACTGTATAATCTTCTTCGAAGTAGTCGGGCATGTAATTGTCGTAAAACGGCGACAGCTCAGCATAGATTTCCCGGAGATCGCGAATACCGGGGATCGGTACATCCAGTCGTATCCAGAATTCCACCGGTTCCGTTTCTGAATACGGCAAACAAATTGCAAGTTCACTGAATCGTTTTGTCAAATCGCGCAGCGTATAAAGTGGGACTACTCCATCAAGAACTAAGTGCAGTTCGTCACCGTTGCTGCCGAAATGCTTCCAATCGGCCCATATTTTCTGCATTTCGTCCACCGTACGTGCGCGTTCTCTCACTCCGCTACTACGCTGCATAGTGTACCGTAACGCTGCAGCCAGTTTATTTGTCCAGCTGCAGTTGTACTGGGATATTCCGTTTTCTATCGAACCTTGTTGACTTTCCAAATGCCATCCACGACGAAACTCTTGTGAAAGCAGCGTACGAAACACGGTTCGGGGAAACTGCTTGCTTACTGCACACAATAAGCTTTGGTTGGCAGCTGTACTTCCTTTGTCATGGCTTGACCATTCTTTGATAAAAACAGCTTGTTGACAGCGATGCACGGTCCGTCGAACGTGTGCTGAAGAGATGGAGGGAAATGCCCAGCAGAATCGACGAAAAAGTGAAACGCGACGATATGTACTGGCAGTTTTCGCCCCTCGAGCATTTGTGCTTTCCGTTTTCAAAGATGAATCATTGGTTGTTTCTTCGCCCACTGATACAGTTTCTTCGCGGACGACTCTGTCTTTTTTGGCATATTTCAACTTGTTACCAGACTGCAGTGCTTTAGTGAAGCGATTAAAACGAGTGATTGCTGCTGATGTAACGGTATTCTCGACCGATGGCCTTCTCTGGCTCGTCATACAGCTCGGATCCGAAGCGGTTTCTCGAGGATTTCCCCGGGTAAACCGATAGCGGCCATGAAAGCTCCTGTCTGGATGGTAAATGCGGATTGGACGCTGCAAATTGCTGCTGCAGGGTATGACACAATGGAACATCTTCCCACATAGGTCAAATACAGTTAAAATTGTTGGACTCTGGACCACTATACGCGCACAAGGAATCGGTTATTTCAAAGGTCCGAGATGCATGTTGTGAAGAATGACGTAAACAAAGCCGAACGGTTTAATTTTGAGGGGTTAGGAACAGAAAACAGTTGTCGTTCTGCGTGAACTGCTGAGTAGCCGGTCTGTCAACTGCAGTAAGAGCTTTTTTGAATGGATCAATAGCTCATTCATTATGCATCGAAACAATCCTTGCTATTTCCAAGCAACGGGCCCAGTTGTAGTTTCTATTGCGAGGTTAGAACTGTTTACACTTTCAAGTTCCAAAATATCTTCGGAAATGGCCGCCACCGAGTTAGCTCTAGCTCCAGTGCCGGAAGAAGATCATGACCAAAATACAGAACTTTTATCGGATTCTGTGCGACCGTTGCACTTGACGCGTGCAATTGGATACAATGGTAATTAACCGCAAAATTATTATTTGTGCCTAATACTGGAAATCGTGGCTTGAGCCAAGAACTCAGACGAAAGAAGTGCAGTATTGATGTCTCCCTTTTCTAGGCAGTGTTCACGATGGACTCCATGTTCACAACGATGGCATCACTATAATTTATCCAGTGGGAAACTCTCTGATTGTTTTCGATACCAAAACCCACAAGCAGACAATTTTATCCGGTCACAGCAATACGATTTCCTGTGTGGCGTTATCTCCATCCGGCCGCTTTATTGCTTCCGGCCAAGTCAATCACATGGGGTTTAAGGTGATCACGAAAACCCTGTAAACTGAGAGATTTATCAATATGCTGTATGTACGTTTGAATGAATGCAGGCAGATGTGTTCGTTTGGGATTTTGCGACTTTGACACCACGTGGACGACATGCGTTGCATAAGGTTAAGGTGGAAGCCGTTGTGTTTTCGGAAAACGATAAGTACTGCTGTTCGATGGGTGGTCAGGATGATGGCAGGTAAGCACATAGCACGCCCGAGAAACTGTTCGAATAAGCGGATTCTAATATTTTAGTGTGGTGATTTATGACGTCATGAACCGGCGTGCTCTTTCTGGTCTCCAAGTTCCGCGGACTGTGCAAGGTGTCCCAAACAAATTTGTGGCCCTTAACCACCGTGACGATATTTACTTGGCAGTTGGACCGTAGGTACAGCCGAAAATCTAGAGAGTTGCCGTCCAAATGCAAATCAAACCGCGATATTATAGAGGCATCATTCGGGTTTGGGAATTCAGAGCAGAGGAAAACCGTCTGGCTTACCGCAATTGCTGCTTAGGATTGATCCATCGTACCATTGAAACCGTCAAGGTATTTTTCATCTACAAGCATGATAACAAAGAAGCAGAAAATATGCGTCCCTTTAACACGCGTGGCGGTTGTCACAGATTAGTCCGGATGATCACTTTATGCTATGCGGAACACGAAGCGGTGATATAATGCTGATAGAACTCGACTTTGTCGATGGCATGATGGAACCTCGGCTTATAGAAAGCGTTGGACGCTATCTGCCGACCGAACGACAACGTCAAAATGAATCCTCATGGTACGCCAATGGTAAGCGCTGTTTCTTCGCGCAACCAAAGATTACTTAGAGAGGAATTCTTTCAGGCGTGACTGCTCTGTTCCTTTCGAGTGAGCGGTCCAACGTGTTGTTTCTGGGTACTGGCAATGGGTGGATATACGAAGCGCGGATTGTAAAGAGTGCGGTGAAGGATCCCATAAAGACGCGGCACGGTATTACGCGCACCCAGCCGAACCCGCAAAACGTACTTGACCCTATAAGGTAAGGATTCTAACCCGAAATAGAGTGGTCATTCATGCCCATAACACTGTCAGTAATCGTTTGGTACTGTCGTTTACAGAAGCGCTCAGCTTCATGGAGAAATTACCAGTATTATACCGGTTCTGTCCAAAAAGATGGTACGGCACATTAACAGTCTTTTCCTAATGTAAATCAGTGAATATTTATAAGTCTTTGTAACACAGGTCTATGTTGGGACATCTGCATCCAGCATTCACCGCTTTGATTCCGAGAACTGGGCTAATTATGAGTTAATATTTACTGCTAACCATGGACAAGTAATTGGTGTTGCATTTCCATAGTAAGTACATACATCCGTCATCATTCTATGTTATGCACGCCCAGATACAATGTTATCGGCTCGGTCGAAGCAGCGTTGTACCACGTAACTGAAGGGTGATTTCTCTAGTGATTTCTCCGGTGTCTTTGCAACTGCCGGTCAAGACTTCGTTCGGTTATGGTCCGCCGTTGACGGACGGGAAATGCTGCGACTTAATGTGCCTAACGCACTGTGCAACGTTGTGGACTTTATGCAAGATGGTCATAGCATCGTGTCCGGTAAGCAAAATGACATTTATCATTCAAAAGGGTTGCATCACTTGATACTCATGCTTTCTATCTTAAACAGCATGGAGTGACGGTCGGATTCGTGCTTTTAGTCCAGAATCTGGTAGATTAGTTTATGAAATCGTTGACGCGCATCCAAAATCAGTGACGGCCATGGCGACGGCATCGGACTGCAGTCGTATTGTCACCGGCGGTAAAGAGGGACAAGTGAGGGTGTGGCTGGTTACAACGTCGTAAGTCCATACTATGAGTTCCTGAGAACGAACGTTCATCTTCTGTTCTGCTGTACGATAGTATTAATCAAATGTTATTCGTTTTTAGTGGCCATAAAATGCTGAACTCGATGCATGACCACAAAGGATTGGTCTCTTGTATCCGTATGAATCACGATAGTTCGAAGTGTGTCAGTTCCAGTGAGGATGGAACCTGCGTTATTTGGGACCTTGAGTTAGTACATGAAATCAATGTTTGTGACATCTGGGTAGCTCTTAAATGGATTGTGTTATTCTAGACGCTATACGAGATTTCAGATGGTGTTCGCGAATACACTGTTCAAATGCGTGGTTTTCCATCCAGTCGGCTGTCAAATTCTGACCTGCGGAACGGACCGTAAGATCGCCTATTGGGAAGCATTCAATGGTCAGTTATGCCGACATATTTACGGCTCGCAACAAGGGGCAATTAACACGCTGGATATTACGGACGACGGCAGATATCTGGTTACGGGTGGCGATGAACGGGTTGTAAAGGTAAGAAAGATTCTACCAAAGCAGTACAAAAATATTTGTGCTGTACTGTATTTGTACTTCTTAGATTTGGCGATACCATGATGGACGATTGGTTTCGGTCGGCAAAGGACACAGCGGCACGATTACGGCTCTCCGGATATCTCCTGATAAGAAGTTTATTTGTTCTGTTAGTAATGACGGCGCAGTATTACAATGGGATCTTGCTACAATGATCGCACAAGATTCAGCACATTTTCACTAACAAACCAGCTCTGGAGGACTGTCTCGATCCATCGCTGTTGTCCAACTTTGTATAGCTTTGGTTGTATGCGATCTAAATACAGTGCTACATTTGCTAGCCCGTTTCTGCAGCGTCGAAAACGCGAGCATGGGAGTGCATTGTTGCTAAGCAGATTTTCTTTATAAAGTTTCCGCGATAATGGACGAAAGCTGTACTTTTAGCATGTTTCGGGAATCGCGTTAGCACGATCGCATACCAAGCGGCATCTGGACTTTATAGTATTATGTACCTGCACTAACGCAGTAAATCTGTATTGAAGCAACTACAGTCGTAAATATACACTGCAATAACTCTCCAGTGCGACATACTAATTTCTTTACTCTGTCATTTCAACGGCTAACTTTGAAGGATATACGAAAATGACTGAGGATCGTTTGATCAGTACCCAGAAATCGTTACTCCGCAGTGCACATTAGATTCGTTGCAGACAGTCTGTTTGCTTTGAGTACCGTGAACTTTCTAAGTTTATTCACAAGTGGGCTAAATGGTGACAGCTACACGTAAACGGAAATCCCAGCGGCGCTCGTCTAGGACAAGGAGCATTACGGCAAAGCGTGTGTGTGCGGATGACCTCTCTTTGCGCCACTTGAGTGAGGCTGAGGTAGGGAAACTGAATGAGGTACGAAAGCTAGCTGTACAATTATACCGTTTAGTGGACGAAACTTGAATAGCGCTTCCTACAACACGACCTTTATAACTGTGTTCTAGGACCAATGACCATCCTTCCTGCTGTTTTCAAACCAGGTTTTTTACAGATCTCGAGCTGCTTAGATGCAGCTCCGTCATGTGGATGTATTTACAACGCCGACTCGGATCCGGACAACAACCAAACTCAAGCTGGTCCAGCGCAGGAAACTTCCGGATCATCCATGGTCAAATACACGAGTCCGACTTCCCCGGCACGCAGTGTGCTGGAGCCTAGTTGCAAAACATGCACAACTAGTCGTATTGAGGGCGATGTACGAGACAGTTACCAGTTCAGTATGAAGCAGATTCAAAATGTCTACCAGCAGAAAGTGGATCAGTTGGAAGTCAAGCTAACCGAGTCTGAGAGGCACCGAGAACACCTCCTCGAGTTAATCGATGAGAAGGACAAGCAGATTGACGAGTTACTGGAAGCATTCGACGAAGTCAAGGATATTCGTCGGGTTGTCTATCCCTCAAATCTTAACAAACCCGCCCGGATGTGTTTGTGCGGAACGTACACAACATCCCTGGATGATCTTCCAGAAACTCTGGTACTGGGGATCTTTGCTTTCCTGGACGCGTTTTCTCTGCAGCGCATTCGAAGACTGGCGCGCCAGTGGAAGAATATCCATCGCCACCCGGTTCTGAACAAAACCGTGCATCTGTACGTTGATGTCCTGCAGCAGAGTGCCCGATACCACTCACATCGTTCGGCCAACTTTTTGCATGACCTTTACGGTCACTGTCTCACGGAAAACACACAGCATATCATTTTCAATGCAGGAAAGGAACGAATGGAATTGTGGGATGCTTTCAATTTGGAAGATAAAGATTTATGCGCGGGAATTCTTCCGATTTCACCCAAACTGCAGCGACTGACGTTTAAGAACTGCCCACTCGGTTTGAACCATCTTCTTACTTTACCCCCGAATATTCAAAAGGTGCACATGTTCAGTGTGGATTTGTCGGAGAATGCGGGATTCTTATCTTTGGAGCAGTACATCAATAACTTTGAAACTGGAATCAGGATCGAAGAAGCGGTGATGGACTTGTCGGATGCAAGTATGGACCGCCAAGAAATGCTCCTAAAGTTTGTGAATCATTATATGCCACGACTGAAAAAGACGGATAAACTGGAGATCGAACAGGGGATCAGTAAAGTCAGCGAAATCAAACGCCTGCAGATCATTAATCTGATCAACCGGTATGTACTGAGAGAGTAACGGCTTTATAAATGCTGGATTAGATTAGATTATAAATTTTGTACAATGTGCTGCAAAATAGTAACCTAGTACTGCGCAGTCCTATCAACGGTACGAATATTTTTTAGGCGAGAACCCTCGCTGAAGAGCAAACCTGATCCCAGCGTCAAGCGACTAACGATCAACCATTTGCGATCGTTACGGCCGTGGACAAAACTGGGAATCTTGCAAATCATCCGTGGAGTTACAATGTCATCCACTGCTGTTCCTAACGGTGTTCCACGAGGACGTTTGCCTAGCGTAAATTCACGAGATTCCTATGACACAGAGAACGTAAAACCTTGTGCTAAGCAGAGTAGTCCCACAGTAACTGTTTTAAATGTGGGTAACGGAGATCAGAGTGTTGTAACACCGAGGGCTGTGCCGGGAAGCAGTACAAAATGAGAACTGGTTATGGTGCCTGGTCTGTAAAGTCCTGGTCTCTTGTACTGGCGTCGACCTATAACGGCCGTCATTGCTTTTACAACCTATAGCGCTTTCTGGAGTAGGGTAACGGGCTTTGCGTGTCGAATAACACAATACATACCAATGATACCATAACTATACGATAGACGATGCAAGCGGCGCAGATACATACATGGTACCAACGAATACATGATATTTAACGTGGCATGTAAAGTGTACATACGTGAGCATGTAAGTGTGCGTAATCATTCTCGAGCTAGCATAAATGCGCAAAATTTAATGGGACTTCTGGGCTCGTTCATCTGTTACCGCGAGCGTATTGCATCGACACAGACGGCACAAGAGCTCGCACCTAGTTCAGTTTTTCAAACCCTACACGGCGTACTCCAAGCTTTTCCAAATGTCTTACTTCTGGACTTTCATAACATCATATTTTGCCATCTTTTCAGTACATAAAACAATAATAAATTAAGTGCGCAGGCGGTAGTGCTTGTGCAGTGAAAGCTGTGACTTATTCGGAAGTATTGCCAGACCATCGTTTTTCGAGGCCCCGGGAAAACCCATTAATACGAAATGCGCGGTCGACGTTATGAATGTTGTATCATGGATCCGTTTCTGGAACACATACGCCTGTTTATATCTTTTACACATTGGATCTGTTAACTGTGAATCGTTTGAGGAAGCCGTTGCCGCAGGGGTTCCCAAAACAAATCTATATTATATTAATGATCCCCCTATGTTCGTGTACAAGGGACCAAAAGGTACGAAGTAACAGACACGATGACGATATACGGTTGACAGTAGTGCAGTTTCTTACCAGATGAGCGGATTCGCGTTAGTGGTGTCTGGCACAAACACGGGGAATATGCAGTCACGATGCACAGACCATGTGAAATGGAGCAGGATCAGCATTTCGCCACGGCATTAGAAATGTCTGGCTTTTCCCATGTCTGCCACTGTGCCAAGATCGAGTACAATGGAAACGCTACTGCTGAAGCTCGCGAGGTCGTGGATGTAGGACCTGGTTTCGCAACTGGCACAACAATCTGGCAGGATGGGCAATGGTACAATACCAAACTACAACACATCGATGCGGATGTCTGCGTTCCCGGCCCTTGCTGTTCCCCCCGAATAGAAAGAGCAGATATAGTTACCTATGCTGTGAGCGATCCTGTAGCGTCAAATTCTGTTTCTTCGGTGACCTTTCTGTCAACCATTTTGCCATCAACATCAACTTCCCCACTTAGAACGGTTCAACAAGTGTCCAGCGAACCTGGTACGGAAACATCCCCGACTACAGAAGAACATGATGATGACTCCAGTTTTTTACTAGGTATGGTTGCGTCTCTATC
Source organism: Paramacrobiotus richtersi (assembly GCA_034698045.1). NCBI lineage: Eukaryota > Metazoa > Tardigrada > Eutardigrada > Parachela > Macrobiotidae > Paramacrobiotus > Paramacrobiotus richtersi. Next base: position 5,393 of record JAQGAU010001707.1, on the reverse strand, counting down.
CTCATTAACTGACAATTCAGCATTTGCCTTTCCTTTAAGTATTACTGCAGCCGAGGATACTCCAGCCGGACGCAGTCATCCTCCTGTGATAACACTCACGACATTTCCCGTCCGCCAGATGAGCGAATCAAATACGCCTTTAACGACATTAATGACCGTTATTAACCGGACGGACGGCGACAATGTAACGCTAGTTGTCCTTCTTAATGTCACGACAGGACCCTCTGACGAAACAGCGGTGGAAGAAACCGATAGTAACCTCTACAGTGACAGTTCAGTATATTCACATTCGCTTAGTGAAGACTCCGACGGCTATGTGCAGCGTATCTCCGCGACCGTTAAGAGAAAGCCGCCTCCTTGGTCAAAAGACCTGCGAAGCAGTGAAGTGCCAGTTACTGTTTCCCTTGTTCTTATAACTAGTAACAGGACTCCAGAGGATGACATTTTGCCAACTACGAATGCTCCAAGGGTTTTTGTTAAAGAAGCCGAAAGAGCAAACGAAGAACAGGAGGTTGTTTCGACATTAGCTACTCGAAAAAGCGAAACAACTGCCGGTGTTGCACGTATGTTACTCCTTATGCTGATACCGTATTTACTCAAATAGCCGCCCCCCCCCGAATTAAGCGCCCCCCCGTAATAACCGCCCCTCCTGGCGGTCGTTAAAATAATTAAGCGCCCCGCCCGGAATAAGCGCCCATGGGCGGTTATTTTAAACAGGGCGGATTTTGATTCTTTACCTGTAGTTACATTGGTAATACGTCCTGCACAGGTAATCTGTTGTCAAAACACTCAGTTTATCATCACCGACTGTGTATTGCACGGAAACGAACGTAAGCGCCCGCCCCGTAATAAGCGCCCCTTTCGGGAGGCGATTGAAAAAATAAGCGCCCTGGGCGGGTATTTGAGTAAATACGGTAATTTTGCTGTTTAGCAAACTTTTCAGTTCAATTCGTAACCTGCTTTAGACGAGGCAGTTTTATTGAGAAGTGCCACTGTGCATCAATGCTAACAGCAAATGTGCATTTTAGAAACGGATGGGATACCTACTCAGCCACCCCAAGCGTCTGGCAGTGGCATGTTAATTGGCATCATTGTGGCAGTCGCTGTAAGTAAATTTAGATGAATCGGAGGGTAATTTAATGGTTCTTTGTAGTAGTTCTCAATGGTTTAAATTGAACATTGCGATAATTACCGATTACGTACATTGAACTGTCGTACCAAGATTGCACCAACATGTAATTTTTAATTTTGCAGTTGTTGTTTCTCTTCTGCATCATCATCGTCGTGTGGAGGAAGAAGCGTAATTCATAACTGCGAATTTGCATTATAGTTTTCGTTGTGTCCGATTGCGCCTTGGCCTTTACACTTCAAAAGTGGGAATGGCAGTGTTTGTCTAGCCACTTTACCAAAACCTGTGTTGAGTAACATTCTGAATGTTCATGCTGAATTTCCTGTATTGTGCGTTACGAATCTTAGAATAAAATGCCATTTTGGCAGTATCAAAAAGATCCTCTGTTTACTTAATTAAACTGTCTGTTTATTATTACTCTACGCTCAAAAGGAAAAGGTCATCCGAAAAGTGAAAATATTTCCATTTAGGGATCATTTATTTAAGCTGCGATCAAAACATCCAAGTTTCTTCCATTTCCGACAACAAAAAGGAATGTACAGTTTCGTATTTGTATCCGTAAAGCCCTTTTCTTTGGTACATGTGTCCATTTCATTTTGATAAATGTCTGGATACTTATCGCAGTTCTGCGATACAATTGGCGGGTTGCCTTTTCCTTTTAACGGCCACGGCACTGGTTGAGCACACGGACCTGTGGGCGTAGTCGTTTTGTTGACTTTCTGCGCTGTGACACCTGGCTGTCTTGTGATCACGGGTGAAAATATCGGAACTTTTGGCGTCATTTTGGTAGAAGAAACTGTCGTGTGAGGTTTGGTAGTCCGAGGTCGCACCGTTGTGGTCCTTGTGGAACGTGTGGTCCGAGTAGTTTTTATGGTCGTAGGCTTGGTCTTCTTGGTTGTCGAGGGCTTTGTTGTGCGTTTTGTTGTGGTGGGTTTTGTTGTTGTGCGACGACTAGTAACAGGTCTCTTCGACGTAGTGAACTTAGATTTCTTCGGTGTACTAAGCGATGAAGTGCTGTATGTCCCAAGAGACGTTGCGCTTTCACCATACTGACTGGTGTTCGGCAGGACCACCAAATCACTCGTATTCAACAGCGAAAGGACTTCATTAACAACCTCAACTGGTCGTAATTCAGATAATGGCTGCATTGTTTGTGAATATCCTGCGTTGAATGGCAGGTCATTCGGAGGAGACCCTGGCGGAGAATTCGGGTTGTCAGAGTTTTCCGGCGTTCCGCTAAAAGGTTGAGGAGAAGTGAACGGTCGATCAACATCAGTGCTATCTTCAGCAGGTCGCTCTTGAATCAGATTCGTTTGTGATGGACTAGCTGGTTGATTCGAGTAATCGGATATCTCCGCAAACGGCCGGTTAGATATGGAATTATCATCGACATCCAGCGGACTGTAGCTAGTTGAAAGCAATTCTGCCGCCAGAAAAGGTGGTTCTGTGTTTTCAGTTACTGCATAAGAATGTAGCGTTCTTCCCGCAGCATAAAATTTCAATGGATCTGACGATGGATCAAGCGGCACGAAAGAGGGTTCTGGAACGTCCAACGATGGCTTTTGAGGAGAATCATTTATGCTGTCCTCGGAGTGGAAAGGTGGCTGCGGTTCAGGCGACAAGTTTTCAGCGGAGAAAAGCATCGGTGATGGTCTGGTGTCTTGCTCGCGGTCAGCTGGTGCATCATCTGCAATGACATGCGTTTCGTTACTGAAGAAATGGCGTACAACGGACAACGTTTCTTTTGGCCGAGTGATCAGTACTGGTGTCAACGAATTGTCAAAGCTAGCAAACACACGGTCCGGTACACGCGCAGAAAGCAGTATTTTGTCGTATGTGGAATCCAGAAATCAAACAGCCGGCAAGATTTTAGCAGGTTGGAAAATGATACCTGATGTGAGCTGTTTTCCTAAATGGTGATCCAAACTTTGGCCAGGCTCGGCAGCCGTTCCCGAAGCGACATTTGTCCCGGGTCCTTGTCGAAGAACGTTTGGCTTATCCTGCCAAATATGATTGTAGCTATTTTAGAAATTCAGGATATCACGCGTAAAGGAAGATCTTTTATTCGTTCTATATTAAAATGGTTTGCTAAAGTTCTTATTTTGAAACAAGCATTGATTAAATTTGCCTTATGGCGAATACACAATCCTTATTAGAGATACTCGCTGAAAATGATACCTACAAGAAACACCAGGCTTCCTCGGGCCTGTCGTTTGGCAGCTGCAACTGTACAAAGAAAAGCGAGGAGTACGATCTTTTTCCCAAGCATAGCAATTTCAAAAATACATTACAGTTTAATGACGTAAATGCACTATTTCATGCCGAGTCAATACAGGACTTTCTCGTTCTGTGGTGCAGAACCTCGGTATATTTCACCCAAGCTATTCGAATAAAATGTTGCTATGGATGAAACAGTCTTGGGGTATAGCTCTTTCTACCAATTTAATTTGACGATTTCTTTAGAATAGAGAAGTCTGTAAAGTAAGAATGTTGAACTGCGAGAAGCATCATCATATTGCGGTCGTACTCGTAATCATGCAGTGACCGGCCGGTGAATCTTTGGTAATACCACAGTATAGCTATTAAAAATTAAAATTAGAAATGTAGTGCATGCTGTGCAACCATAATATTGTATACATTACTGCGTGCCAGATTCAATACATTCTTACCAAATACCAGATACCAATTACCTTACCATATCCAATGAAAATATTAAAGAATAAACAATCTAAAACTTTTCTGAACTTGTGGCCCAAAAAAGCTTGTTAGTTTCACTGTTACTTACATGTGCAGCCAACTGACTGGAAAAAGGTGTTAACTAGAAATGTAACTTATGACGAAGCCATTGTACGAGTGTGATACGTTTCTCTGTGAGAGCAGGAATGCGAAATCGCAATCTCCCTTATGGGTCCTAGAAGCCATAAAAGGGGACTGAGCGACGATCGTTTGTTTGCACAAGAAACTAAGTTAGTCAGAGGATGGCCATGAGTGACACATCCCTGGTAATACTATCTAACTCCATTGTACTCTTTTCACGCTGTTCTTACTATCCTTTACGATGGTTCACTTAATTCAAAAAAATCATACGTTCGCATCCTTTTGTTTTGCCGTTTTACCGAGCGTGTGCAGCAATTAAATATTGACGAATGCAATTAGCGACCTTTATTAATTTTATTATAACAAGATGAGACGTGGATCCATTTAGGATAACGACGAGGGATTTTCAGTTATGAACTTTGATTGTACCATGCGTAAATTCGCGGTGGATGAGCTGGTAGAGTTATTTTATTATAATAAAGGTGTATTGGTGTTGTTTTTACAGCTCCCCTATATGAATAAATTCAGTGAAAACTGGATCGTACGGATGTCGCTCTCTTATATACATGCTTAAATGTTTCGCAAACTTTAATCAGTAACCGTACCACTTGCACATGATGAGTGTGTATTCGTGCCGCAGCGAATAGAGTGTGGGCGTCCCAAGTACAATTGTATTGTCTGGATAAAGGTCGTCTGTAGCACAACAGCAAACTCGAATAATGGGTACAATATATCACACCAAAGAAGCGAAATGTACAAGTATGGTCAGCTAAAGTCCGCGGAATTTGATCTAGATACATTCTGGCTTGTTCCATTTGTTATAGCAGCAATACCAGAAGTACGATCCGGTTTTTTTATCCGCTGGCGTTAGTTTCTTACAAGTTTCCTTGACGCCGTTGAAGATGTCCGGGTACACACTGCAGGCAAAGCCAGTCTTGCTGTCAGCTTCCTTAGGCGGCGGTCGCGGCTTCAGTGGCCACTTGATCCCACGGGCGCATGCCTTCATTTTGATAGTGGTCGTCTTGATCGGGCGTCCTGTACTGGGACGCGGTCGCGAATCCGATGGACTGTTATTTCCAGGCTTATTAAGACTGGACTGCGATCCAGAACTTGATGGACTGTTACTGCCAGGCTTGTTCAGACTGGACTGCGGTCCAGGTGTCGGCTGATTCGCACCTGGAGTTGGAGGTCGTAATGTCGACTGCTCCGTTTGCGCCGGTGGAAAAGGCTTGTTAGGATTGGACTGCGCCCCAGATCCTGTCTGTTCCCCACCTGAAAATCCAGGTTTTGGTGGTCCATCAGATGTGCCACTGGCGTCTTGGTGCTCGAAATCGGGAAGCTAAAGAAGCGGTGTCATTAATGCTACTGCTGTCTCAGTTGACTTCTTAGTTCTTACCACATTGTCATACGGCTGGAACGCCGAGATGACCGCAACGAAGCCGAAGAT
>JAQGAU010001706.1:0-18037 GCA_034698045.1 Paramacrobiotus richtersi | reverse complement strand
AGAGCAGAAGCGGAGGATGTGATCCGAAGAAGTGTCGCGGGATACCATTTGGCTGGCTCCATAGGATTCAGTCGCACTAGCGCTTCTACTGGCACATTTTGACAGCCTGGAATTATTACTTTCATACCGCCGGCAACCAGCTCGATTATGCCATGAATGCGCTCGAACGGAACAACCTGAGGACCAATCCCGTCCTTGCAGCCAAAATCGATCGTCAGTCCTTCTTCTGCGCAGTCGATAATTCGGCCGTAATGGAGAGGGTCATCGTCCTGGCGAACGTTTACACTGTTCCACAGATAATCTTTGTTCAGGAAATTCATATTGGGCAATCTGGGGAATCGAAAGTTAATCTTTTGTGGAAAGTGGGAAAGAGTGAAGAGATATGTATTTTCACAAAATCACTGATTCACTGGCAACCAACAAGTTAGCAAACGGGCACTACGGACTGTTGCTAAAATACAGTCTGACTGTGAGCAGTGTTACTCAATCCTAATGAGTGCTACTAAGTTATTAAGTAACTGTCGCAGAAGTTCAGAACGCATAAATTAAACTGTGGTACTGTACTGTATATCTGAGATATCAAAGCCATCAAAGCCACGCTGCCACTGCCAGGCAGCCTACTTATCCAGTGGGGAATTTATGCATTCAGTCATGTTCGATGCGAGCTGTCGGTAGCGCCTTTGATGTTTCACGCGCTGTGCTTTTACCTGTGCCGCCGTGTGTGTCGTTTGAACGCAGTTACTGTATTGGATATTACAAACCGATTAATCTGGTGAGAAATTAGGACTCATACCGAGTACCAACCGGCAACCGGTACTGAAAAGACAGCGGACGATATTCAACATAAAGCGGTCAAAGGCGGAATGTAATTCCATTAAAATAATTGCCAAAATCGAGCCGGTCAAAGGTCATCAGCAAAGTTTTCTTCGCCTGGGTCGCTTTGTTTAATGCCGGCTCAAGAAGGTGGGCGGATGAACGGGTGAAGAAAACTCGTTCTCTCAATTATTCACTCAAATGCTGCAGCCGAGATATGTACTGCTATGTGAAGCTTCAGGTGCCATTTCACGTACAGATATCTGTATCCGTACATCCATTTTTCATATGCATCCAGCACAACAGAATTTATACTACCGGTACAAAGTCTCTTTTAACGGAGAGTGGGATACGGTTTACGTGTTTACTGTCTCTTCCTGAATAAATTATAATTGAGCGTGAGTGTCAGCCTGAGCGTGAGTATCAGCTTTAACGTAAATTCTCAAACCGGAGCGATATATACATGAGCAGCATAGAGCGCGGAGTGTATCCCGCCTGTACAGGGCATTCGGTACGCTACCGACCTAACTAGGACCGTTAATGTAAGTGGTGAACGGAAACACATTGCTAAAATTCTGAATTTCAACGAAAATGCTGAACTGCATTCAAGTGTCCACGTTGCAGATCAGCACGTACGCCCAACTCGATTATGTGGAGTGCACTTCAAAAGTCAGGTGTTATGAGGTACCCATGTTCCCACTAAAATCCGAATAAGACCCACTGAAATGCAAACAAAACAGAATTTTTGGGGAAAGAGTACTGGACATACGGAGAAGGAACGCTGAAAATGTGTGAATGCAGCAGGAACTGTGCATCGCTAACCTCCACGTACTTATGCCGTATAACGAACATTCTGTACAAAAGGCGCCTGTCCAGCTACGTTTTACTAAGGTCTTTCTGTTCCCAATTCATCTCTTCTTTTGGTTTACCACAATAGATATCCTTGCGTAGCGTTTTTTCCCACTCTCACTTTGTGTAAACTGTTCTATCAACAATGGCGTATCGATATCTGCTGGGAGTTATTGCAGTCGTTTACATTGCATTCACGGTAAGATCAGTGTGTGACCTTTCATAGCACTAAATGCACAACTACATATAGGAAAGCAGCAGAATGTTGTAAAAAATGGTCTGTATATCTTGCTCTGTATGGTCTTAGTGCCTGTCTTCGTTGGATGCCCGAAATGCTGACCACAATATCCGTTCTGATCATGATAATGATTCCGGAAACGAAGGACTACCGCAACATCCGCAAACGGATGGTAGCCACGAAGTAACAACAGAACGAGGTAATCGTTGACTTTTCCAACAGCCAAGCCTTAACATTTTAACAGACTCTCAAAAACAATAAAATTTGAATATTTTGTAGCTAAAAGGAGTGTTTGGAAGAGAGATGCGGAGGATCCTCCGTGCGCTGGTTTTGATCACCGTTGCACTCAAGAGTGGGACTTTGTTAAGGATACTGAGCCCGTGTGTAAATGTTGCCCCGCTGGATCAATATTTGAACAGAAGTGCGCAAAGGCGAAAACGGACTATGCCCTAGCTCGTCCAGGAGCTGAGACTTTTGGTCGTAAGAAGCGTTCCTTGTTCGACCATCAGGAATGATTCTCTTCAGAAGGCGATGACTTCTTAAAATTTCGGGTAGACACATATGTTATCCACTAGCTTTACTGTACGTCCACTTCCGTTTTCATGCTGAGGATGTATTTTTAATTTCCTGAAATATACCGAAACGCACCATGCCGCTTTATACACTGCATGAAACTTGATAACGGAGTTAACCGACAAAACGCATAATTAATGTACTGTATAGTGTATACTAATTCAAATAAAGCTCATAGGCAAAAATTCTGGATCATGTATAATTCTGATGTGGTTCACCATGTTCCGTGTATGACTGTATTTTAATATTACGTTTCCGCCATAAAAAATTGCAAACACAGTTGTTCTGTGTGTTTAGCATGTCCCTAAGCGGACCACCTAAATATGTACATGTACATGTCTTCCGAGATATTGTTAAAAGCGAAGGTGGTGGCCGACACTCTCGACAGCTGAAATTGTCCACTGAAATTGTTGGGAAACGCAGATAATGCGATAAGTAACAAGAAAGTAATCCCAGAATCACTTCACGCAAGATTACAGGAGCCCATGCTCTGCAAGCAAAATATGATTTAAGGGACCGTACACTTCCACTTTCGCTTACATTATGACGTCGCGAGATGCATGTCTTTCTTTAGTTATTATTGATCTCAGTCCGAAAACTGTTGCCGGATGTAGCAGTTGCTGGTATTACGAACTAGTATCATGGACTCTTCTTCCTGCGGCTCGCAAGGACAATGGATGCGATTACCGCGCTTAAGCCGGTCGTCGAGCGGTAGTTCTTGAATTCATGACCTTTCGCAGCAGTGGGATTTGCACCGACTGGTCAGCAAGAGTCGACACGTACAAGTGCATCTGTTGTTGCACACTACCGTAGCTCGGCTCTTGCCTGATAACCAGGGGAAATAGCTAATAACCGTAATTAATAATAACCACAGTAGTTGATCGATCTCGGCGGGCAATGTCTATGCACTGTCAAATGTTGCGTTACGCTCTTTCAGTTCGCTTGCGTTGACTTGCAGCACAGTAGCAGCAATGACTGCGGACAATTTTACAGTAATTCTAAACAGTGCATACAGTACCTTCCATGGGTTTTGAGTGCGCATAAGCTAAACGTTATTTGCATATCATCGTGCGTAATCAAATGTATATCATACACTAAATACAGTATTATATCTCGCACGTACAATGTGGTTAGCAGCCTAGTAGATACTGTACCACATACAAGATTTCGGTTCTTGAGCTGTTATCTCTAAGTGGTTTACAAGTTAGCCGAAAATGTTCACAAAATGCTGAGTGTGTTCATTTATTGTCCACGTTCCAGATCAGCACGTATTCCTAAACTGAATTATATGGAGTTCAGGGTAGTCAAGTGTCATGGAATTCAAGATGGAATAGAATTACACATAGGCGAACCGATATACGAGTAAGACCCACTGAAGTGCAAGCGAAACAGAATTTCCGGGGAAGATTATCGGAATGTGTACCGAAATAATGCTGAAACTGCGCATCCAAAGCGCGAACTGCGCTCCGTAACCCTCGACGCGAGTAAGGGTTTGTTGAGAGACTACTGTATAAAAAGCATTTTTCAGTCATATTTTTCTCAGTTACATTATCCAAGACCTTTCAAGCGCTCTGGTTTAGCATTTACTTTCGGCACTTTATTCCCGTTCTATATGATACCTTCTGTTAACATTGTAAGGTGCGAAATTTAACATGGCTTATCTACTGACTTTGATGGCACTCATCTGTATGGCAGTCACGGTAAGATTAGGTGACCTTTAGCAGCAGACAAACCTGCAACCAGAAGAGGGCTCGACAATTTGTGAAAATGTTTTACGTGCTGTTATGGTGCCTGTCTTCGATGAAGGGACAGGATACACTGGGTACTAATCATGACGTCCGTGCTGGGGACACTGGAGCCGCAGACGGTGGATCGTTGCAACGCCCGTTTTTGTATAGCAGCTACCAAATAGCAAAGGAGCGAGGTGATTACTGTACTAATTTATTTTATGCAACGGTTAAACTGGCATATTTCAACTACAGTCTGAGTCACAACAAAATTAACATTGAACAAATCCGATCACTCTGTGCAGCAGAAGCAGACATATTATTTACGTGCACCTACGCAGTATAAACCGGGGCACGTAATAATGCGATGACCAAAAAGTACCGAGGTTATGGTTATCACATTGTACGCGTGTTGTTCTAACAACTGTAAGTTCGGTGAACAGTTCACACACTTCTGCTGACTTCAGGGTGCTGACCGCGTTTCTTGTAGCTAAACGGACTGTTGGGAAAAGAGAGGCTTTCTGCTCCGGCTCTGATCAAACCAACCGTTGCGCCCGGGCATTTAACGGCCAGCCCGACCAGGACCAGCCCGACTGTTCGTGTTGTCCCAGTGGAACATCTTGGGCCGAAAGGTGCCATGTGGCGTACCTCAACTGGCTAGAGCAGCAGAACCACGGCGTGGCCCCGAATACGCCGCGTTAATTGCATACAGAGCATGTGATGGTTTGCTTTCAAGTAAACATTTTCCAGTGTGTTTTTTGCATAAATACTCCACATACACCAATAAAACCTACATAATTTTGTGAGTATAATGAATTTGTTATGTACCAACCACTACAAATGGTGAAAGTTATGAATTTTCCAAGTTATGAATGTATGAATGAATTTACCATGGCGGTCTACGGGTGATCTGTATTAAGGCCAGATATATGATCTATGAGTATTTATGCGAAAAACACATTGAAAAATGTTTACGTGTTAATGCCAGCATAAAGAGCATACTCGAAATGTAGTTTATTGAATCAGATTGATAACTATGTAAACACTTATAATTCGAAACACGCGGTGACTCCCAGTTGTTCGTCAGTAAAAAGTTTGTTTGTCAGTACCTTAAATAATGCATATATGAAAAATACCACAAATGAAGTCGTAATTTGGTTGGCGATGCCGTAACAGCAGCAAACTCCGCATCCCGACGAAGCCTGTCAGATTTGTGTAGACACCATGTACGATTCGGTTCTCATGTTCGGGTCAACCGCGCAATCGAAAAACAAGAGCGTCACATATTAACAGCGGCAAAAAAATACGAAATAAACATGGTGGCACTTGTACATAATAACCGACGTTGACGCTACACAGAGCCACGTACAGCTAAATTTTTTTGTATTTAGCTACATGTTCGCTGCGAGTATCCTGGACGGCGTAGCCCGTTAGCCGGGACCTAAACAACATGCCAAGGTCTTTATACAGTGTTTCTTGTTCGTCTTACCTATCTAAATAAATGTTAGTAAGGATTTCAACACTTTAAGCCATAGTGTGTTGTTAAATAAAGTTCAAGGAACTCAAAAATAACTAACTACATGTATAACAAAAATAACTAACTATACGGAACTGGCTACCGTTTGGATCGATAAAATTATAAAAAATGTTGCAAAAACCGTTGTTTTGCGACCCGGGTCGCACTATTGTTCAGATAATTACCGTTCGGGCACGATAAAGTCTCAATTACGTACCATTGACAGACTGGGTTTTCACTGCGGCATCTGTGATGCTGATGATTTGTGATCCAGAGTGTATTCGGTCTGTAAGAACGTTCAGGTAGAGTTTTTGTTCAGCAAGGCGAACAGTTGTACATTAGAGAATGGTGGCATTATATTCGAATACAAACGAAAGCATACTACAATAAAAACATGTAAACTTCCAGATTACCTAATCCAAAATCAGGACGCCGCAGTCGATAGATTGGCAGCTTGTTAGTCATTTCTGGTGAATCCTCTTGGCTAATCCGTTTCGTGGTGTCGTCAAGTATGCTCTTTAAAAGTGAAAAGCTATTTGCAAAGTTGTCGCTGTACTCCAGGCGTCTTTTGGCATGAATTCTGCAAAGTACGTTCTGAGATGTGAACCACGTAATAAGATGTGTGCGTCTTCTAACACAGAAAAAAAATGAAGGTCACATACAGAAAATCAAAGTAAGTCTCCCCGATAACAACATGGAAATTCATCAGAAAAAGCACAACTAACACTTTGATCAGCATGATCATGATTTGAAGGCGATAGAGATTTGTGTCGTGCCGACTCGTGCGCAGTAACGCCAAACTGTTGTTGAATATCAAACCATGTTGGCCTTATACAACAGGTTTCTTCCTTAAAAGTCGAACAGCACCAAATGCGACTGACAGACAGTACAGCAAAGTAATTGTTGAACGATCTGTTTCGTTCACCTTTGGGCGGATACGCCAGTGCATATCCGACACCCTCACAAAGAAATAAAACGGTACTTATCATATGAAGCAGACATGCACTTGACCACTTCCTCAGTTATCCATGTAGAACGGAAACAACCACAATGATTAATCCTTTGAAGTTTGAGTCTGAGCTATGGAGATTTCTTGTGATTGACTTTTACATACACCGCCGTAACACCGGTACTGTCTGTGGCTTTGATGGCTCTTGGCTAATTGTTAGTTAGGTGGGGTCGATCTTCGGGATCATTTCCCGTGAGTTCATTCGTATAAGTAGGCGTCTTAAGCTTGATGATACATCTTCAGTCTACTAATTGTACAGCCCAAACGTCTTGCTACGTGATTTTCGTGTCACCTCGATACCGCATATGCACAACTTTATATAAGCTATCAGCGTTTGCTCAATACAAATTCCCCCATAGAACATCATTTAATTTATCAACAAAAATATCAAATGACGCATTTGGGGAATTGACAGAATGCTTCAATCACAATAACAGGTTGCTACTCTTTTTCAACCCGGACAAAACCAGAATCTAGCTGTCGTATTTACATGGAATCATAAATACGCCTACAGACAGTAGAACAGAAATCACTATTTTGTCATCGTTTCCTTAGCGGATTACTAGGACCTGTCCAGGAAATATAGCATCCGGATTGTCAAAAGCTCCCAGTTTGTCCCAAACTCACTTCACCAGTCACTCACTTCACCAGTTTGTCCCAAACTTGACCGCAGTCCTGGATAGTGGATACACTATCCAGAATTGCGGCTAACACACCGCTTGAGCTGCGCGATGCATACATTTAAGAGCTTATTTATTACATCCACCAAAAAACTACATGAACAAGTTAATCTGCTATAGTTCAATGTACCGGTTCGTTCCAAAACTTAAAAGTCTGAGCAGCAATTTCCATATTTGTCTGACTGAATGTGCACAAGTGCATCGTTACAGGAGCTGGATTCCGGGGAATGCTGCTGGAGTTGCGAAGAGGATACGTGGTCTCTTTTGAAATTCTAACATCTGGTTCATGGTTATACTTTTAATGATCACGACATTGCGAACTAAACGACACTTTACGATCTTCCCAATTGTATGTGTTGTGTTACTTGTGTACGTCCCTCGGTCAAGCTGTAGGCGTGAAGCCCGGTTGGCTACAAACGCTGCCGGTAATCTCCGCCGACTGACTCCGTAGGAGACCGATTCGGCGTCCTCGTCGTCCCATCATGAAAGAAACTAGATGCCGATCGCTCGTCGCTTGCCCATCTTTTGCTAAACTTACAGAAGACCATGTTCGGATCCAAAGAGTCTAGGCAAATTTAGTTGCGCAATGGCGGTAAAAAGTTTATACACATTTTCGTCTCAAATAACTCTGCGTTTCATCCAAACTTCTTCCAAGTTTCATGATAAATGCACATATATATGATGATCGTTCTGAACCAATCTCAGCCCAAAAGTATGTTTCTGAAATTTTAAAATGAATTTCAAAAATTTTAAAATTCATTTTAAAATTTCAGAAACAAGCTTCCGGGCTGAAACTGGTTCAGAACGATCAGCATATATATGTGCGTTTATCATGAAAATTGGAAGAAGTTTGGATGAAACGCTGAGTTATTTGAGACGAACTTGTGTATAAACTTTTTACCGCCATTGCGCAACAGCCGGACGTTGCGCGCACAAATGGATTTCTGGACATTGTTAATTGATGCTCTGGCTATTATAAATCATAACGGAGGCTAGGGCAATGTTTACAGGTGCGCGGATGTTGTGTTTTTACCGATACTTATCACAATACACAGAAACTCCCCTTAATACGGTTAACTCATTACGTTTAGAAGGCAAGGAAGCCTTGAGCATTCATCCAAAAGGTTTCGAGGATCGTTTCGCTGTTTTTGCATGCACCTAGCGAACAATATTAATCTGTACAGCCGTTTGCTTTTCTTAACGTATTGGCAAAGCTTGAGAATCTTTGTTCATGTTCTACCTACTTCATAGTAAACCCTGCCGCCTGCGGAGGCGACTGCAGTTACACTAATGTTGTTGTACTCAGCTAAAAATGAGTTTCGTGTCGGTCGGTCGGTAGATAACCGTACATTCAATGTTAATTATTAATAAATTAATAATAACAAACTATTACTCGGGCGGTTTTGAATGATAAGACTGTCGTTGGTGGTTTCAGTTTTTAGTACTGACATAACGGCAGTAGTTTTTCAGCGCCAGCTACGTTGTATCACATTAACAATAAAGAGATGAACTATTACTAACATATTATTCATAACAAATATATAAATTTATTAGAAATAGATTATCCTTGGCTTCGGTCATTCAGTCCGCAATCAGCGAGTGCACTTTCCTAGTATATGGCATTGTAACCTCTTGTTACACGTAAAACAACTCTGGGAAGCAGTTGGGCAGTATGTTCCTTACAGCATAGTTGTATAATGTTACACAGTCCTTCAGCAGATCATGAAAGACTTTTGCAGATTGTAAATGAGCGCCAAAGCTATGATCCTCCAGATGACAACTAGTGCCGCGGAGTCAGCTCGAATGCAGATGATCTGGCCAGTTCGGACGTTGGAAAGCTGAGCAAGTTTACTGTGCACAGCATGCTCAAGGCCGAATCTTTTGAGAAGTATGTCGTTCGGCTGACGTTGTAAAAATTTTGCCTTAGCTTACCTATGTACCACAAACAAGTTCTGTTAAGCGTTAACCTTTGCATGTTCCTGATGAAATGTGTGGTGCATTACTTTACTTTAGTTATTGTAGTGTACTTGCACTTTGTGGCTAATTAGGGTGCTATCAACGTGTTCTCAATACGAATCCCATCGTAGAACATCGATACATTACTTGATTTTCCTGCAAGCGCATTCAAAATATTGCGCATTTATGAAATCCACAGAATACTTCCATTTCAACGAACGGTTTCTACTTTTTCGCATTTTCACGGCCGGATAGAACGAGATTATGACTTTTGTATCAGAAATATCAAACTATTACTAAATTCACTATTTGTCATCGTTTCATTAGTGAATAACTAAGACCTGCCCAGGAAATATCGTATCCGGATTGACAATCTTGTTGTCAAAAGCAATTTTTTGCCAGGTGGTGCCAAATTTCTCCGCAATCTTGGATAATGTATCACCGCTCTGTACGATGTGCCCACGAGCTGCAAAGGCAAATAAATTCACACCAAAGCTCCCGATTAAACCGAACGTGCAGTGTAACTTACGTTTAGGATAAAATTTGAAATTATGCACAATAATTTCCACATCTTTCTGACTGATCGGCGCTGCATCGCCATATGTACACAAATACATCGTCACAGGCGCTGGAGCATGGGGAATGCTGCTAGAATTCCGAGGAGCATACGTCCACTTTTGAAATTCCAACATCTTGTTGTTCTTTTGATGATCATGTTGCGAACTGAATGACAATGTACGATCTTCCCAATTATACAAGTGCGTTGTATACGTTCCTGTCAAGGCGAATGTGAAAGCGTGATGACTGGCCGAACCGGCTAGAAACGGTGCCGGTAACCTCCGACGACTCGTTCCATATGAGGCTGGTTTAGCGTCTTCGTCCCCCCATCGGGCAAACTGAATCCCGATGCCTGGTTGATTGTCCGTTTGGCTGAAGAGGGCCAAGACAATGTTCGGATCCAACGAGTCTAGTCGGGCTTCGATCTGGAACTCATAGCGGCCCAAACCGAAGGATTGAACGGATTTGACTCCAGCACATCGCCAGGAAGAGCAGCGTTTGGTTAAACGGAGATGCAGGCGCCCGTTGGAATCCACAACAGCGTTATTAGCATCCATTTTGTCGGTATTGGACTGATTTAAGACGAACCAGTTTGCACCGGCAAATTGGATCGGTGGTTTGGGAGGCGGTAGTGAAGTGGTCGGTTTCGAGGTAGTGCAGATGGACTGGATGGGCGCAATCTTTGTGGTTGTCCTGGTAGTTGTCGCTCGTGTAGTAGCAGGCGGGGACGCTGTGCTTGTGGGCGGCCTAGTTCTTGCAGTCGTCCACTCTACGTAAAACGTAAGTCTACGTAAACATTCTGCTCAAGAACGGGTTTCTGTTTCTTTCACTTTGTATCAACCCTAAGGCCTAAGTAAAGCCGATAGTGTAACAGAAACTAACAAGGCTCTAAGGTCGTGTGGTGCTTCAGCTTCAGTGATATGATATTATGCA
Source organism: Paramacrobiotus richtersi (assembly GCA_034698045.1). Lineage (NCBI taxonomy): Eukaryota > Metazoa > Tardigrada > Eutardigrada > Parachela > Macrobiotidae > Paramacrobiotus > Paramacrobiotus richtersi. Next base: position 7,185 of record JAQGAU010001706.1, on the reverse strand, counting down.
ACGGGAGTGACACAGGTTTTTAACGTAAGATATCAAACAGCTTTTAGATGTGTGTGGTTCGTGTTACTGCTTCGATACCATCAACCAAAGGGATATTTCTATATGAAGTGTCTTGTTTTTTCCTATCTGTTACTCTCTACACTGGTCTCCTTTTCCTGAAAGCTGCTGCGCTTGTGATTGCACTTAACCGCTGATCAGTTGAATATGTTTTTACATGGTGCGATTTCAGACATACCGTTTTCGACTGAGGGTAACTGAGTTTCCGGTATCGTAGGATTCGGGAATTTGGTCGTTCTTCCTGCAGTAAGCATCAAACCGCTTTGATGCAGTTTGGTGCGGAGGCGTCTCGATTCTGTTACAGCAGCGGCGTATAATTTTACATTAGCACTGACGGGGTTCCTTTCGACGACTGTTTTTAAATAACCGACCATGATTTTAACGATTTCGAAGATGAACTGGTCCAGGCCTTGGAAGAACTTCTTCTGTGTTTCCGCTGCTGTAGAAAGGAAACTGACCGCTGACTCCTGGTTGTATAACGCGTTCTTGAAGGACAATTTTGCCACTAAAAACTATTTTGCATTGCAATGACTGCATATGTAAAGTACACGAGTTAGCACAAAAACTGGTAGGCTGAACGAGAGAAACTTGTCGAAACATATTTTAGAAAGCTCGTTTATCATTGACGTTGTGCGAAGATATGTATTCTGTATACCGTAGTTCTTAAACACTTATCGACATGAAAATCGTACGCTACCTTCCATTTCTTCGAAGGCGCTGCATAGTCCGGTTAGATCACGGTATCCATCGTGTTCCGTGACGAAAAGGTGAAACCGGGCTCGACATCCACATTTATCCGATACACAAAACGCATCGGGAATCAGGGAACATTTAGCAAACGTGCATGCGTTTGGTGTGCAAATTCTGCCGCCTTGAGCCACAAAATTGCAAGTTTCTGTGGGCAACTGGAAATCCACATCCCGGTCGTGGCTGCGAACAGCACCTTTAACGGCTATAAGTGGAAGACAAAGGAGCACAATGGAGAGTTTCATGTTTCATAGTTAATTATCGACGTTATTTTGCATGTTCGACTGTAGCAGTTTGTATGCCACTATCAACTAATGATGCTGTTGTTGTTTTAACGCATGCATTTGAATAAAGAAATTAATACACATAGGCTATTGAAAAGATTGCGACTCCGGAACTCTTCGCAACCAACACATTTTGCGTAGAATTACCTTTTGACCTGACCTACTGCCTCGCAAAAGACCCGGACAGTATCTTTGATGCATGACAAAAACGTTGTATTTGCCGTTAAGTACACTCTGCCGCTTGACAAGGGTATGTATAGACTACTGTATAATCAGTCCTATGATGCAAGCGATTGTTTGCGTGCTGTGCGTCAGTTCGCAGCAGAATCTTTCTGGATACCTTACATTCAGGAACTGTGGTTCTTTGTATCCTGCTCTGTGGATTTTAGTGGCGGTAGATTAGATGACCATTTTGGTACTGCGACCGGCCTAACTGCTCGATACTGCTCTCGGCCTGCGCAATAGCGGTAAAGAATTAAGACATCTCAGGCCAGAAAGACGATGCGCAAGTGGGAAGTGTCCGGGAATAATCAAATGACTAAATCGAAGTATGTACGTATGTAAATCGTAAAAACTTCCTCCAGATGCGGTGATTAGTGTGTTTTATTGCTATAAGTCGCTTATAATTATTTTTGCCAATATGACACGTGGTGGGGTTTACTTGTAGTACATACTACCGAAACTGCCATAGCTGGTGAGTTTTGATTGGCATACTTCGAAGTATTCTTCGATATGGGAGGAGCCACTTTGCTGACGCGTAACGTACACAAATCCACAATTTTGATTGCCAGGTTCCAGCGTTACATTCAGTTACCTGCCAGTTTACTGGTTAAAGCTTAGTTCTTAGGTTCTCTTTAAAACGAACTTGTATTATTCCTTCCATAAAACAGCTTTAGACCATGGGTCAGTATTCAGCAGATGGGATTGCTTTTATGAATCGCCTTAAACGCTGTGGCGCTGTGGATGTAAGAGAAGTCGATGGAGGGACTCGCTGTGGAATTATTCGAGATCACGTGCCCGGTCAGGGTGTTGTCGTAGACTTCCACAATCCTAACCATCGCGCCGATTTTGTTCCCTTCGGTGAGTGCATCAGGTTGTACGAAGAAGCAGAAGCAGGGTGGCATGAAGGGAAAATGGAGGCGCTGTATCAGCGGTTCCCCGGGGAACCCTGGCGGTGGTATCCCGCACAATGTTTGTCTTGGGGAGGGGCCGCCGGCAATCAGAGTCATCATATCGTGGATATACATCTCGAAGATGAGACACGGCAAGAGGTGATGTTGGACAGAATGATTCGGGCTGCTACCGCGCCACAGTCAAAACGACCTGAGCGGGCTCTGCGTTCCCGCTCCAGCACTTTACTCAAAAATGAGGTACTCACTTGTTACTGCGCATGCACTGTCGAAATCGAGCACCCACACTTGCAGGTAGAGTTACGACTAATTTTATTTAACGCAGCTTTATTATGGTGCCTCTGGTTATTTCGTCCGCATTGAACAAATTTCAGATTAGAACTCGATCGGATCTTCTATGTATGTGCCACTTTCTAATCTCTCACGCTACATTAGTGTAAGAGCTGGGAACAGAGCAATATTCCGTAATATTCCTGATATATGGTACATGACGTATAGATTGTAGGTAACGTTACCACTGGTGAAAAATTCAGATAACGTTCTGATTTCAGGTAGAGTTCGTCAGACGTATTACGAAGACACTTTCAGCGGCAGTCAGGGAATATACAGTCCCTGATGCACTCGAGCCTTCCAGTAATTTAGCCGAAAATAAGAAACACTCCACCATTACGCAGTCAGCCCCACAGATCATGGAGCATTGTGAACAATTTGTAGTGCCAACAAAATCGTGCCACCCGGAGTCAGCTGACACATTCTTCAAGCATCTGCCTGGCTGAGTGCCTTTAGATCTTGTTGCTGAAATTCTCTCGCACCATTGCTACGTGAACGAATTAGGCAGCTTCCGACAGGTGTGCCGTCGGTGGGATTATGTAATAGCAGCCAACAGGTGGTTGTCCCGTGTGCGAGTGAACTGTGATGCATCCGGATATAGGCTAGCCACAATACTAATCAAGTCGGTGTCCAAATCAACAAAAACACTCGTTATGGACGGCAAAACATGTGGACGCTACAATTATGACGGCATGTTCGCTACTGTTACCAGTGTGTGCCGTGCTAAGAGCATGAGAGTACCAGTTGTGATCTTCACCGCGATGCGTCTGTGGCCGCGTGAGTTCGAGAAGTATTGTGCGCAGTGGAAAGATGTTTGCGATACACTGATATTTCACAAGATCTGGGTATCCATGAATGTGCCAACGGGTGGTTCAAGTAGCGTAAGTTTTGGACTTCGAATTCCCAAGGAAGTCGTGCAGTCTGGTCAAGAACTGGATCTGGATATGGCATTCGGCAAATGGGATCGGGATGCGCCTATGAGCAAAGAAAACCTGGATAAGTTAGAAAATAAACTGCGTATGGTCTGGGAACGTTGTGAAAAGGGTCGCGACAGAATAATGGAGGTCAGTTCAAAACATCATGATAAACATCTAACTCTCTTTTCTACTGTGTTGGGGCCTGTTATGTGCTTTTTGGCGCCGTTAGTACACTGTAATAATATCATTGGTAGGATGAAAGTCAACAGTGAACGGTTTAAATGCCAAAAGATTTAAACCGGATGTTATGAATGGTTTTGGGCTCCATATGGGGTGCTGATCGTACTGTTGTTTTTGCTAGATTTTGCGGCAAAACGATCGGCGATTAAGATCGCGCGTTGTGACCAGCATGCCCGAATTCTCCACACTCGGAAAAATTGCCGTGTGGGCGTTGGCACATGGAAACTGTGATTGGGTATACCGTCAACATCTGAAGGAACGTAAGACAGTCGACACCGAAAGATGACCGCGGATTCTCGCACTTTTGCCCTCAAGGTTGGATTCTGAAAAGTTTACATTTGGACTGTTGGATTCGTAACATCAAGCCAATTGCTTATCTGGGATAATACATTATTTTGTTCGGTATTTTTAGCTTTGTCTTTCTTTGAATCATTTGCAGCCAGGCATTGTTTTCGTCACCGTGCATCTCATTCAACAGTTACTGATGTTTCGTTCCCGCTTACTGTGGTAGTCACCGCCACTAATCATGCTCAATGCCTGTAGCGTTGATTTCTGTCGCTTGGCTGTTTTCTTTTGAACTGTTGCAGTCTGCGCTCAGTGCATATGGTTTTGTTTTTCTTTTATTTGCGATATCGTAATATTGCCGAATTATGTCCGACGCCTAGAGGGGACGTTGTCCCGTTGCGGTAAGACAGTAAATCATCCTCATCGTTTAGATTGTCGGCAAACCAGTGAATCAAAATAAAAAAGTTTCGTATATGCTTACACTTGTTAGCTACCGGTACTTCCTTGTTATATGACTACAAGCAGCGGGCTCGCCTTCGGCGAGCCGCAACTTGTTGAAGTGTGGAAATTTTTGATCACGAAGTGAATATGTTACATAATACTTGTACCAATTGAATACGGATTGTAGAGTTTCAGTGTAGCATTTTAATAATATTTAAACTAAAGGAAGAAGTACAACGGTTTCGGCAGCTGCAATACTCTAGGTGGTTGGTTCACACAAACATTATCTGATACACGTGAAAGATATGCTGATAAATTCGGCTGTCTCGCCATTGCAAGACATTGCAGCCTAATCTTTCTTCAAACACTAGGGTTTACTTTTCAAAATGTGAACGCAGATTCATTGTAGCTGTTTTTAAACCAATTAGAATAAATTGCGTTAGTTGTTCGCCAAGAAAAGGTTGAACTCATAACGCCCGTATGCATAGACCAATTCTTTGAGCGGCTCGTCTACTGCGCATTGGCGGCGGGCGCTCCGCGCCGCCGCCAAAGCTAGCGACTCGAACAGACTAACTGGATAGTAACAGCACTGAAAAAATTTGGGCTACAGATTTCTGACACCAAGCTTCATATTTCAGCAGTACCATCACAACAGTAAACTTGTCGGCTATCCAGCTACTTCGGTGTAGGACTTTTATATGAATTTTTGGCCCTTGGTTTTGCACGAAATATGCGGCATTTTAAAAATAAACCGGCGCTGAAAAAACAGTTTGAATGAAAAAATGGCTTTAAAAACAGTTCCAAAATGGTGCGGTACTTTACTAGAAAATATAGGATACGAAACGCACAGGAAAAAATTTCAAAGCAGGATATTGTCCCATAGCGAACAGGAGAATCGGAGGAAGCAAGGCAGAGGATTTATGCTGCCACGTAGTCATGCCTAGGTGTAAGCAGGCAGGGGAATTTCCGGTGTAACCGATCGTGTTCCTACAACACGGACGTAATCAGTAGACAAAGAGTTCTAGTACCCACAGAGTGCTACTGCTAATGAAAGTGAAAACATGGACCTCCATTGTCCGCTTGTGCGCGCAGTAACCGGCTGTTGTGCAATATGGTCAAAAAGTGTGAACAGAGATGCCGTCCTATAAATCCTCGTTTCCACCCATTTATAATAACAATAACTTCTGTTACGCAAGCAGGTGACCCATATCCGGTTATGGCCGGCATTCATAACATGGGAATTTAAACCTGGTGCTTGGGCAATGTCTCAATAAATGCGCATAAGCCATACACCAGCTGACGATTCTGAACCAACTTCGGCTTGAAAAACTTGAATGTAAAATTTTAAAATAAATTTCAAAATTTTTGAAATTCATTTTAAAATTTCACTAGAACGTTTTAACACTTTTTTACGTTAGAATCATAGTTACCTTTTTGTGCATTTATTAAGCCATGACCTAGACAAATTGTATGGAACGGATGTTTAATAGGGCGGCATCTGTGTTTAAACTTTTTGACCATATTGCGCAACAACCGGTTATTGCTCGCACAAACGGACAAAAGTACAATGGAGTTTCATATTTTCAGTTTCAACAGGATTATAATATGAGTTCTTTTTCTGGTTTTCACCGATGCAGTTGCACTGTTTCGCGCAGAACCTCTCATCTGATCGGATGCTAGGCTTATCATTACGGACGAACGAGGGCTGTCTGATTCCCTTTCAGGCAGATCTCTGATCCCCTCTGCAGAAAGCGCACCAGAGCGGCTGGTCTGATTCAGTCTCGCTATGATGAAAGTAGCTCATGGTCTGACTGGACTGTGTGAGCTGGACTGTATGAGCCCACGTGCGTCCAGTAGTAAGGGTAATTCCAACAACATTACCGAAGTCTGCGCCATTTCCAGTAATGACTAGGACCAATGGAATTAAAACCGTCTGCCCATAGATTTTGCCAAACCCATACCATTCGCTCAACACACAGCCCAGACCCACGGAAATCGCCCACCGTGCTGAAGTGGTTACCACTGCCGTTTTTCACAAATTTAATTGGTTTAAACAATTAAATTTAAAGAAACTGTAACGGATGTGCAACCGTCTTTGATCCTTCTTCCTAATGAAACTTAAAACAGCACAATCGGACTATTTGTTCTCGAGCCTATAAAGGCTAACCGTTTCAAATTTTGGCTATATATATTGGGAGGATCTGGTACGTACGGTACGTATGTCTATTCAGTACCTCTACATATATGTAGTGAACCTATATGGTACATCGTTTTCCATTGTAAAAGATGTCTTGCATGATGAATCCTTGACAAGTCCGTTGCTTCCACGACAGTATTGTGTTCACTGTTTCAGCTGATTTGGCTTTGTCCTTGGGTGACTTTGTTTGTCTTTCCAATACGAAAGATATTGGTTTTATTGCACTGTCTGTATGAGAACGAATGTGCGGAATCTTCCGCTAATTACTACAAATGAAAGGAAAACGTTGTATGCTCGCGGCGACAGAGGCCGCAATCAAAACGGAATAACAAACACTAACGAAAGCGGTCAGTTAACGGAACTTGATGACTCAGTGTTTGTCTATTATGTGGATTTGTCATTGCCGGCTGTCCCGCTTTGAAGGGTTTTATGGCCATGCAGCTAGCTAATATCGGAGTGAGAGGCAGTAACATACAGCTAGATGTCTGGCTGAAATTAGAGATTTGGCTTCCAGGTGTTTTTGTCTGGTCAAGGGGACGGAAAATAACTGTTTGCTT
>JAQGAU010001705.1:0-18051 GCA_034698045.1 Paramacrobiotus richtersi | reverse complement strand
CGGTAGTGAGTACTTTGCAAAAGTAAAGCCTTCTACAGCTGGGTTACTCTGTTACCTTCTATTGATCTTGCCGTGTATTGATATATATAGAAAAAAATTTTTTATTGCAAGGATCTGTGTACACATAGGAACGTTTTGTAAGTTTTCCTTCTACCTTTCTGATACGATAAATGTCTCATTTATATATCATAACGTACCAACAAGCTAATATTAATGTTTATTTACTAGTTTAGTACGTACACCGTGCCGATTGGTAGAAGTAGTGGACTGTGCCGGAACACAGCAGGCAGCTAGTCGTTTTACTATGGTACCAGTATCGCGAACGATAGCGAACGATAACGATGTACTTACAAATTTGTTGTCGGTAAAAATTAAAGCAGAAGTTTGTGAGATTCCGCGTCAGGAATGTTCGGATCTGCACCAAGAGTGGTTTACTTTGGTTTCTCAGTTATTGTGCGTTTCCGTTTTTTCGCCGCCTGTTGGCCTATTGGCTGTTTCGTTTGGTCTTACAATTAATTAAAGAACCTTAATTAATCTTTTGTTATCCATGTAAGGATTTTAATTTAATTCAGAATTTCGAATGGTAATGCGAATTTTTGTCATACCGGCTCATGGGAATGCAGTTTTTCGTTCCCGTTGATTTTTTTTATAAATACGATATTAATATTACATATCACAAAATTTTAATTTTTTGGCCTTTATCGACTTCAACCGTGTATTAATTATACCGCGCGTCTCCACAACCCGTATCAGGCATTAAATCTCGATGTATGTACATGCATTTTGTGCTGGATACAAAACATACGATCTCGGTTGCATCCACCGCATCCTGTTCATCGATAGCATCATTAGCATCGCATGATAATACGCAATCCCGCGTAGATTTGACTGGTGAGAGGAAATTTCGTTTTGGGCTATGGATCAGGGAATTACGCAGGCAGCATCGTTCCTGTTAAAAGTGCTTACTAAGTCTTGTGGAGTGGTTATGCTATTCACTTTTTTTCAGTTTGCGACTATGAGTTTATAAGTGTTATGGATACCTACAGAAATACATCCTTTTGTCTTTCAGACGATTTATATTATTTCCCGAGAAACATGAGCAAGCACATGCAGGATACGACTGCTGTGCGATGGAAGCACCTACAGCTCAGCCGTGCGAAATTGAAAGCCAGCAGTCGAACTTCCGCGCTCCTTAGTGGATTCGCTATGGTACGATCTGGTAAAATGTGGAGTGGATTTCCGTAATTGGAAGTAAAGTAGATTATACCCTTCTTACTTTGGCTTGGTTATTCATTTTCCGTCATCGTATTCCACACATTCCTGTTAGGGGGGATTGGGGGCGGGAGCTAGTTTCTTCTACTTTCGCCCTGGAGATTGCCGTGTTAAAGTTTTATGTTTTTTGTATTTTTGTCTGCCATATATAATTAAAGTGTTAAGGCACTTTCCAGCAGGTGGAAAACACTGTAACCAATGCAGATAAATAATGTTGTCGGTCGTCGCTGTTCTGTATGCAGCCCCCCTCGAAGACACGGTGGATTTTCTGAGTTAATTCGTAGCTTGGTTTTCATTTTCTAAGTTCCATTGTCTTTGGCAGGTGGCTATGGTGGAAGTACAGCTGGACCCTAGTGTCGTCCAGAAAAATCAAGAACTCGTCATCGCCTTCTGTATTTGCACCGTCCTCCTCGTGGCCTGCCACATGCTCTCCCTGATGATCAGCACCTGCATCCTGCCCAACCTGGAAGCGGCGGCGGCCACAAAAGAGTCAGTCTGGGAGTCGCCCCATGAGCGCTTGAAATACTACATTGAAGCGTCATGGATCTGCAGTACCTTGTTGGGATTGATCCTCTTCCTGGTGGATGTGGGATTGTTGTGCTGGGTGAAGTTTCACGATGTGCCCATTGCCCAGTGGGCGTCGGCGGCCATCATCGCACCGCTTGTCGTGTTGTTCTTCGTCTTTGCCATACATTTTTATCGCTCGCTGGTGGCGCATGCCAATGAGCGGATTGCGCATAAAGTCGATGATCTGGATAAGCAAATGGAACGCCTGCGCGACGACATCGTCTGAGGCGGAAATATTACAATTCACTGGCAGCACATTATTGTGATGGGATGTTCTTCCTGTTTTGCCACTTGGTTGTCTTCCGGTTGTCGCGAGTAATGGAGATAATATTGTACCGGTTGGTTAATGTTCTTTTGGATGGTTTTATTAAGACTTGTTTTTGTTTGTTTAAAAGTTTTTAAAATTGGGAATGTTTTCTGGACCAGTGCCTATGTTCATCTGGTGCCTCGTTTTCCTAGTCTTTCAACTGCTCCGGTTTGAATTCTGTTGAAATGAACCTTTTGTGGATCTCAATCATGTTGTAATAAAATCGAAATACTACGTATATGATGTGGAAATCTTGAACAACAGTGTTGATTGTTACCACGTGAGGACGATTCGATGAACGACAATTTACTTGTTAATATTTCTTCGGACGGTTAATTATGAATAATCTGTAAATCATTAACAAAAACAAATCAAACCAGCCGAAGGGATGGATGACGATTAACTGATTGATTATCAATAATTAAAATTAATGTTTTACTGGGCACGCATAGCGGCTGCCCTTGTTGTCATTGACACGAATTGATAAGTCGATATATTTGCAGGCAGCACATGCAAACCTTATATGTAACTCTGCGCCTCAACTTATTAACAAAACTGCCAAATAAATATGGTAAAATTAATTCCTTAAAAATATAAGTATCAAAATGCGGAAAACGTTCATGGTGCTTCACGTCAGTCAGGGCGCCGAGGGCGGGCTCAAAGGCGATCAGCTGTGTTTAATACAGTTGACGGGTTGTTACGGAGGCGACCAAATGGTTACTGTAAGTACTGCTGCTGATAGTTTTTAATTACAAAGTCTTAAAACTTAATTTGACGTCTTCTGTTTATTGCAGAATTTTGTAATTATCATTTTATATGCTTTGGCTTCTTAATTGTTCTTATCTGGTGGAGCGATTATGGCTGTAAATACGAGAAGTTCGCGTTCCTACCCATACAAAGGCCAGGATGATTTCGAGAACTTCAACATACGGCTCTGGAATGATGAAGAAATTCGGGTATGATATCTCCGCAGCTGGTAGCTGCAGTTTCGGATAAAGAACAGAATGCATGGTTCATGCTCTTACAGGCCCCGCAGCTGGCGGAAGAGCAGTGGAAACCCCCCTCCTTCCAAGAGAGAATGAGACTTCAGGCTTCCAAAATAAATATCTGGCCCTTTGGTGTTTACGGATTTGTGATCGGATCGGTATTGGGTAAGGATACCACGTAAACGCGTTGCAGGCTGAGAACGATTAGGTTCTTGGTTCGTGCGACTTTTTTTTAGACAGCTAGTCACTTAAAAAAATACGTGCATTATTTCTCCATATAAAGAGTTCGACGGTTCGTTTATTGTCGTGGCATTTTGATTTGTTTCTCATTATAGGATACTAGTTTTTCGCAGAATCTGCTCTGAAACCTTTTATACCAAAATTAAAAACTAAGAGTTGTTCGCCAGTCTGAAACTGGTCGCTTTTTAGTGATGTCAGTGGCTGTATGTATTGGTTTTTCTTAAAATTGGTTTCTCCTTGTAGTTCTATGATCCTGATTAGATGTGCATGCCCAAAACAAAAAATCGGTATTATTACTATTATTCAGAGTTTTGAACACTTTGGTGGTTGTAGGGACGTGGAGCTACCTGGGTGGACATGGTCGTATTGGAGCACGTTTGGGTGTGATGACTGCACCTGTATGGGGCTTGGGGTCGGCTGCTTTTGCTGTTATTTGCGCCAACACGTATCACAAAGAGTATACACACCAGATGGACCATCCTTACGAACCCGTAATCCCTGGTCCACGGGCCTCATCGGCAAATAAACTAGCGCAGTGATTGCCGTTATAATAATATTTTACTGGTGCTGTATTTAAGGGTTTAAGCGTGAAAACCTTGGGTGTTGTGTGCTAATGGTGGTTGAGTGGTTGATGTGAATAATTGGATTTAATATTGGATTTGTAGATAAACGAGAGTGGTCATATTTGGAACGTACCGGAAGCATATTTTCGTCAGTAATTCTGATGGAATAGAAATAGTCCAGACTCCTGACATAAGTTAAAACAAGTTGGTAAAACCGATTTAGCCGTGGTGTACTCGAATGAACATTTAAAGTTACCTGTAGCAGTTCAAAATAATATTATAGTGATTAATTATTCCTACATTTTAAGTAAAAAGAATTAAACGTTTTCTGATAATGACCAAGATTAAAATCCGATGGAAAATTCGCAACCGCCTGTACCGGCAGTTGGCTGTCTGGTATTCATTTTCCGACAGGCAATTCACATTTTAACTGAAATTTCCAGCTCGCTTGTTTTGACTAATTTTAATTTGTGTTTATGGCAGAACCTGTAGAGCGACTATTTTTTGTCCACAAAAAGTACCTAAGGGCAAACGTCACAGTTTGCGTTATCTTCAAGTCACGGATGGGACCTGATGTGCAGTAATAATGAAGCCGCCACCGACGGTCCTGATATGTTGCTGTAGAAGGAGTGGAGATCCGAATCTTGTTGTCGTTTCGGTTTGTGGATCTTTGAACGCCAGCCAGAGGTTGCGTCCCCATTAAAACAATTACAAAGTAATTTTTTCGCCCGTTTTTTGCAGATGTGCTAGTAGGCGAAAATTTGTGTCAGTTTACAGATGAGCCACGAGACATTTGGAGCGACTAGTAATTTATTTTGATTACTGACAGTTTGATTTGGCAACATTTTGACTCGAGTTACTCAAGTCCTTTTTATTTTTCAGTTACGAGTAGCGATGGATCAGTGAAATTGTGAATCCATGTCAAGCACTTAGCAGAACAGGCTAGCCAAATGGCGAACGATGCAAAAAGTCCAAAAAAGCCCAAGACCGAATCTGTGATCCCTAAGAAAAAAGACAGTCCGAAGAAAGAAAAACCAGTTCACAATGACAACAGCAAGCATTCTGCAGACATCAGTAAAAATCCTTTGGATACGGCGTCATCACAGGAAGCAATTGTGGAGCGGGTTCCTCGCGGATTTTTCCCAGTATCCAACCGTTTCCTGGCATTGACGGTTTTAACAGTTCTCAGTCTGTATTCGCGATTCTGGCAGATCGCTGTGCCCGAATGGGTGTGTTGGGATGAGACACATTTCGGAAAAATGGCCAGTTGGTATATCAATCGGACCTTCTTCTTTGATGTCCATCCGCCGCTGGGGAAGATGTCCATTGCGCTGGTCGGATACTTGAGCGGATATAATGGGACGTTTGCGTGGGATAAACCCGGAGATAAATTCGACGATCATCCGTATGTGGGCATGCGGTATTACTGTGCATTTTTGGGTGCTTTGCTGGTGCCGCTGGCCTTCGAGATCGTGTATGCTTTGTCCAAATCCGTGCGGGCGAGCAGTATAGCAGCGGAATGTATTTTGTTTGATGGAGGAATGGCAACACTTACCAGGTTAGCAAAAAATAGCGTTTGAAAAATTGCTATCTGGCTGTTTTTGGTCAGGTTAAACATTTTTTGGCATTCAGAGCTTTCCTGCTTGATGTCCGTGTTAAACGAAAGGTTTAAATGAATACGCGCTTGTCCTATAGTAATTTTTTGCGCATTCATGAATGGTGTTTCTTTTATTCTCCTGTTTGTAGGGTAAATATAGTGGAGTGTTTTTTATGCTTTCCTGTTTCTTTAAGGATACCAGTAGCAATACTGGTTGTATATTCTGTCTGTATTTTTTTGCATTTCGGGCCAGTTTCCGGCGTATTGTGTTATTAGAATTGCATTCCGAGACCATAAATGCGTTGTTATTTGTGGCGCTAAATTTCCAGCTGAAACTAGTTTTTGTAACGAAACGATTGAGACTTTGCATTAAATTTTTATTTGTTTTAAGGTACATCTTGCTGGACTCTCCGTTGTTGTTTCTCATTATGGCAACAACGTGGTCCTGTGTCAAGAGCTGGCACTATGAAGATCGCAAGTTCACCATTCGATGGTGGTTCTGGCACGGCTTATGCGGATTCTTCCTGAGTTGTGCGATGTGCGTAAAGTTTGTCGGGATCTTCATTGTCCTTTGGGTTGGGTTGACCACCATCTTTCGCCTACTGCAGTTATGGTCCGACCGCTTATTCCCGTTGTTCCAACTGTGTAAGCAAGTTGCCGCGCGCGCAGTTTGCTTGATTTTCCTACCATTTGTTTTCTACGTGTGCTTCTTCGCCGTACACCTCACTGTGCTGAACCGCAGTGGACCGGGAGACGGGTTTTACAGTTCCGCCTTCCAGTCGATGTTGATTGGGAATCCGTTAAATAACGCCACGATGCCAGCCGAAGTGGCTTATGGATCGTTGCTTGCTTTGAAGAACACGAAAGCCAACGGTGCATACCTGCATTCCCATGCCCATATCTATCCGACTTCATCAGCGGAAACGGGTATGCACCAGCAGGTTACGTGCTACTCTCACAAGGATGATAACAACGTATTCCAGTTGAAGAAAGTTGGTGAAGAACCTCCGAGCATACCAACAACGGTGGAATTGTTGAGAAATGGGGATCTGCTACGGTTGACGCATGGCGTTACGGGGAAGAATCTTTATGTTCAGCGTTTGGCTGCGCCTGTTACGAAGCATCACTTTCAGGTAGACACAGTTAGATCTAGCGATGAAAACCTAGTTTTCTCCACAGACTGGGAAATAACTGTTTCTTTCAAACGGTTAATAGTAAAAAGAAACAGAAATAACGCATCTAAGATGACATTAAATTCAAACCTGCAGCATGAACGAAATTGTGATCTGCGAATTTTAAGTACCTATTGTTAACCGAATTTTTAATTTTTTTACGTGTGGCAGCTTAACTGCTAGTAAATGACAATGTAGCAGATGGAAACAGCTAAAAGATGGAATGTAAACGTTTCTAGTCAAAGAACATTAAAAACAACTGTCAAAAGTTAGCAAGCGAATCGCACGAAACACGGGAAAATGATCTTTATATGGAAAAAGTGGAAATACACACACATACATGGTATATCATGTGGGAGATAACTAAATACACAGCCTTAGCGATTGTACTAATGTATTCTGATATTTTTAGGTTTCTGGTTTTGGTTCGAACGGCACCACAGATGAGATTGGCAACGATATCTGGGAGATTCAGATCGAGAACGGTCGTCCAAAGGAGGTCGTGAAAACAATGGTCAATCACTTCCGCTTGATCCACCATAACACCAAATGCGCTCTTGAATCTGGCACGAAGCAGTTACCCAAATGGGCGTGGGAACAGATCGAAGTGACGTGCAATCCTAAACCCAAGCGAACATCCTTCGACAATGAACTGTTCCACGTGGAGTTTGTCCACTTCCCCTTGCTGCCCAATGTGACGTTCAGTAGCCACGCCCCGAGTTTCCTGTCCCGATTTTTCGAATCCCACAAAGTGATGATCAAAGGCAACAGCGGGCTAAAGCCGAAAGAAGGCGAAGCGTACTCCAAACCGTTTCAGTGGCCGATTGATATTCGCGGACAGTGGTTCTCGGCTGGAGAGATGAGAATCTACCTGTTGGGAAATCCGATTATTTGGTGGGGAAATATCGTCATCTGGTTTGTTTATGGATTTATGGAGTTGTATTTCGCTGTGCGGAAGAAGAGGCATATGAAGTCTGATGTGGAGCTGGATAATCTGGAAAAGAAGTATTTGCATCCATCGCGGTGGATGATATTAGGATGGGCGGTCCATTATTTGCCGTTTTATTGTATGGGTCGGATATTGTATTATCATCACTATTTCCCGGCGCACATGTTCGCCTGCATGCTCTCAGGTATGCGCTAGTGTGGTACTTTTTAATGTACCGTTTATGGCTTTCTTTTCTTATTCACTTTCTTTTCTTGTACATCATTTGTTGATTTTTTTAAATGGGTGTTTGATTGTTTATTTGTTAAAATAGTGTAATCATTAAATTTTGCGGAAATTTTATCGGTATTTGTTGATATTTTCCTTAAAGGTAGCTTTTTGTTTCGAAAATCTTGTTCATTTACTTCCTGCTTTTCAGGACTGGTCATCTGCTTGGTGTTGGATTTATTCAGTCGCCATCTTGACCAAGGCGATAAAACATTACTTAACTGGACATTGGGCACTGTGATAGCCGCAGTTTTGGCTTTTAGCTTTTATTTGTTTTATCCTTTGACTTACGGTATGGTTGGGACATTTGCCGACTTCTCGAACAGCACGATGCATGGAATGCGGTGGTTGTCCACGTGGGAATTTTAGATGTGCATCAGTGTTTTGTTACCATATTGATGTTATTTTTCTAGTTGCTGACAATTGTTAGATTATTTCAGTGATAAGGTTTTATGTTTTAAACTTTAAAAGCATTTTGGAATTTTGCTGCATTTAGCAAACTATTCAAAAAGACTGTTGAATACTGATAAAACGAATATTAATTCTTACATAATATTATGGACTTCGCATGATAATATGGATGCTTTACTACATTACTACAAGTAAATGTCCGACGCGTTATGATACTACATACGTATAACTTCTACAAAAAGTTTGTTTTAATACTGTACCGTATTTTAATAGTATACTTTCTTCGGTATTTGGACTTGAGCAGACTGTACGAAGTCTAATTCACTGGCTAGTGGCTGTCTACCGTGCACAGTCTATATTGGACATAATCAGTGACAGCTGGATTTTGCTCACCCAAATGCTGTCGTACCGCTAGCTATAGATGATAAAAATCTTGTGCACGGAAAATTTTTTATAGATAAGGGTAGGCCTGGATTTTAAGGTCCACTAAGTTACCAGTTATCCTGTATCTAATCGAGAGGGGCTGTAAATTTCCAAAACCTAAAAAGTAAAGGTTTGTTGTTGGTAAACAGAAATTTCGAAACCGTCGTTGAGATTGTGTAAATACCGCCAAACCGTCACCATGCCAGGAAGTATTCTGGGAAAGGAAGACGGGAAATCCGGAGTCCAGCCTCAACTAAGCAGCAGTGATGGGACAACCGACGATCAAATAGCCCACCCCGTCGAAACGCAACAGCAATCCTCCATCTTGGCAGCGGAAATGCAGCCCCAGTCATCGGCATGTTGCAGTGCGGATACCGGAAGTCCAGGTGGTCAATACCGCACTCCCCTTCAGGCAATGCAGGCGCCACGGGAAAAGTATCTTTACGTTCTGTGCCTACAGTCCGAGGAAAATGAAAACTCGAAACCCGGTTATCTGGCCACGGTCGACGCTGATCCTCAGTCGAGCAACTACGGGAAAGTAAGACTTTTTTATCAACAGCAAGCTCTGTATACGTATTCGACAATAGTGCCACGTGAATACAATACAATACACAATGTATAAAAATGCTACGATTTACAGTTATAGAAGTGAAAAAATTAGCTGAAAAATCGCATGAAGTTTTCAATTAAGATAAAATAATAAAATTGCGGGTGCAAGAATCAAAAGGTTTTGAACAAAATTCAAGGAAAAGTGCAGAATTTGTGGATTCGAGGATCCGAGGAAGTCTGCATTATAACTCTGAAACAGCTGAAGCAGGCCAAATATTTCAAAGGATACACACCCAGGTTGGCATAATTCTAAACATGCGTTTGAATTCTTTCGTATAGGTCATCCATCGTTTGTACTCGTCGGATCCGAAAGATGAGCTGCACCACTTCGGGTGGAGCAGTTGCATCAGCTGCCCGCATACGGAAATGCGCCACCGCTACCTGGTTATTCCGGGTCTGAACAGCGGCAACATCCATATCGTCGACGTGATCGTGCCCGGGGAACCCAAACTGCTAAAGGTCATATCCGGTGCAGAAGTAGCGGAGAAATTCGATATCACTTTCCCCCATACTGTCCACTGCTTGCCGTCCGGAGACGTGATGATCTCGTATATGGGTGATAAGAATGGAGAAGGTAAAGGGTCCTTCTTGTTACTGGACGGGAAATCGTTTGAACCCAAAGAATTGTGGAATAAGAACGATCGTCCCATTTATGGCTACGATTTCTGGTATCAACCGCGCCATAATATCATGGTAAATTGTACAAGTTTGCAAGAATGACAGCACCGCACATTTACCAGCAATGATATCAAATACTGTACATGCACACAAATCGTTATGCGTATACATATGCTGTAAAATACTTACATGCACGCACACTGTAGCGAGTAAACTACAGTACTTAAATGTAAATTTTATGGTACCTTAAAATTTAGAACAAAGCAGAAACGATTGATAACATGTGTTCTATATGGGTTTGCTTCGCTCCTGATTGTAGGTTTGTTAGTAATTACAAATTGCTAGCAGTAATGATAATGCACATCAACTGGAGCGCTTCTGACAATCACATATAAGACATTACATTTTTTTAGCGGCGCTGTTAATGTTTGAGTGATCATGAACAATTTTAAGACACAAGTTATCAAAAAAAATTTCATGCACGAAAAACCGAATCACAGCTGTCCAAACCAGTATGTCCCCAAAATTGTCAGTTTGCCACGGTGTTCGTATCGCATCATATCTGGAGCTGACCGAATGCGAATTCTTATTTACAGGTATCGAGTGAGTTTGGCGTTCCAAACTGCTTTATGAAAGGATTCTCGGTAGAAGATTTGATGGACCATAAACTGGGTTCCTTTCTGCACTTTTGGGACTGGAACAAGCACACTCTAATCAAATCCATTCGTATCGGGGAAGAAAGTGCCGGGTCATCTACACCTCTGGAGCTCCGTTTCCTGCATAATCCGGACGCTTGCGAGGGGTTTATTGGAATCGCCGTGGAATCAACCATTCGTCGCTTTTATAAAACAGATGTAAGTATTTTTTTCGGTCAGTTACTAAAAATATATTCATTGTAAACGATAAAACAGCGTTTTTAAAGTACATGGGCTAATGCATATTCCACAGTATAGTAACATTCATGGAAGAATCATTAATATATTTGTAGTCTTTGGATTTATATATATTTCACAGTATACAACAAAAAACATATTACTCTCAGAAAATTGCGCCATATGTTTTCGAGCAACTGTTTGTTGGTAATATACTTTTTTCGTTGGGCGGTATCCTCATCGATGCGAAAGTACTTTTATTTCAATGTTAAAGGATGGTGAATGGACAACGGACGTCGTGATTCAAGTGCCGCCAAAACGGGTGGAGAACTGGATTTTGCCATTTATGCCAGGTTCGTACTTTCAAATTTTGAGCATGTCTTGTATAAATCCGAATAAAAACGTTCGGGTTTATTATATTGTAGTTAATAATTTAGCAACGAGAGAACCAGTGTGTTATTCTTGAATTAAAGACTGGATAAATATACAGTATAATTTCAAATCAACTAGGCTGACAATGAATTGTTATGTCTTTGTCCCGTAGGCAACATTTCCGATATTATCATTTCTATGGACGACCAGTTTCTGTACTTTGCCGACTGGTTTCACGGGGATGTTCGCCAGTACAACGTTTCCGACACTAAAAATCCCAAGTTTGTCTCATCCGTAAGAAACGAACATTCAACTAGCGCATAGATTGGTTAACTAACGAAGCACGTACGTAATTTCTGCCATGGAATAGTGGTAGCCAAACAACGTCAGCACGAGTACAGCCGCAAGTATTTTCCCAGGTATTCCTTGGTGGTCTACTATGTACGGATACTGGCATAAAAGTTTCCGTCGATCCCGAACTAGAGAAACAACCGGAACGACTAACCATCAAAGGGCAACCAGTCTTGTAAGATGTTTTTACTTGCTACTCCGTCCGATGAAACTATTAATTTCCTTTATATCGAAAATTTGTGCACTCTCTGCGATTACTTGTTAGTTGCGTTAACGTTTGCTGTGAAAGAAGAATTTGCGAAGACTAGTGTTCTTTTTATACAGCGCCGGTCCAAATATGCTGCAGCTCTCGCGCGATGGGAAGCGACTCTACGTCACATTTTCTTTACTGAACTCGTATGACAAACAGTTTTACCCGGAAATGGTCAAGTAAGTCGATGTTTCAAGTCTTTGTATTTAGCGAATTTTTACTAAAAAATTGTACAGCGAGTAATGTACAGCTGCTTAATCATTTTTTTGCATACAGTCTCATGCCTAATGTGTGCTGCAGGAAGGGTTCAGGTGTGCTTCTACTGAACTGCTCTTCTGATGGAATGAAGGTCGATGAGGATTTCTACGTCGATTTGCATAATGAACCGGATGGACCGGTTCGTGCGCACGAAGTGCGTTATCCTGGTGGTGACTGCACTTCCGATATCTGGGTCTGATTTGCCATTCGTGACGTCTGATTTGGTTTCATGCCGGTGTTACTGTATTTGTTGTTTTTTCCATTTTGTTTTAGTTCTGGTACTACTGTTATTTTTTTTACTTTTGGCTATTGATTTTGGATATTCGATCAAAATTCCATAACAGTGCCGATGCCGCTAATTTTCCGAAAGAAAAATATTAGTTTAGATAATGGAGTAGCTTTCTTAATTTTTTTCTCGATTGCTCCAGCTCATCCAGTTGTAATAATAATCATCTCATAGTGAAAGTTAATCGCAATTCACAACTACTATGAGTAAAACATGCCAATGGTCATCTGCCTTGCCCATACGAAAATATGAGAATGCGTATTCAAACTAACAGGAAAAAGTAAATAACTACGCCTGACTGGAAAATCAGTGAGAAGTGACCATTAATCTTGTGAATGGACCATTGTCAGCATAGAAGTACTCCAGAAAGATATACTAGTATTGTAAATGTATGTACAGTAGAAGACAAATTCTTCCCGCCTGACCGCTGACCCCAACGCGTTGAAGTGGTGGCCAGTAATGATGGTCATAACGTTCAACATTTTACCTGCCTCTTTTGTCTTTAAAAAATACAAAATCGACTTGATGCATGAAACATGTGGTTTTCTGTTCTTTTGTCGCCAGAGATTTGCAGATCGGCTGGCCAGGTGTGCGGCACGGGCCTGTTGGCCAGCTGTAGGTCCGCTAACCGCTGCCCGGCAATACTTACGCCTGATGTCAATACTCTACCAGTACATCTTTTATCTCACGAAATATTCGAAATCCGATGCCTCTTGCAAGCCGCTGTTATTCACTACCAATAATCCCTATCGGGACGTTCTTCATAGTAAGTAGAGGAGCAAGTTATCTATCTACTTCTGTACTAAAATGGTAAAATAAATGATTTATCGTATCTGATACTAGGTACGCTTCGTCGTTTTCTGTGGCTCACTGACGTAGTCGAGTATTATTCCAGTCATTGATTTGTTGTGTTGATTCTTGAATCTTGGTCCCTGCAGGTGTTTGACGGTGTTTGTCGCTGACCCGTTGTGCCGTGATAATTCAGAGGTATTGTATCGTGATTTCAGAGCAATAAAAATTGTCAAATGTCATGGTTTTTTGCAGAGAATCAAATTGTTCGTGGTTTCTTCCTTCCAGGCCTTGAGGCAGTTTTATTCGGCTTTTAAGGTACAGCTGTTAGGTGCAGAACAATAACGAACTATGGCTGTTCTAAAATAGTGTAAATTACAAACTGACAAAAAGTGAAAATGCGCAGTTTTTCAGTACGTCAGAAGTCAGAACTGTACTTGCAGAGATCAAGATGGGAGGCTGCAACCCACCCCTGCCACAGACACAGCTGGTAAATGGAGTCCAGATTCTGCAGCAGTTGGTAGCGATTGGGTCCGGCCTACGCAGTATCCTGACAGCGACTAACCAGATGGGCGAGGCTGTTACTGGTTTGGATAATGGAGTTACTAGACTGGAAGATACAGCTACCAAGTTCAGTGATATGATCGCCGATAAATTGGAAAAGCTGGAGCAGTGAGTCAGTCTCTTGGAGCAACAGCAGACGTCCATCTGGGCAGCCGTCGAAAGCCTCTACAGCCACGGCACAACGGATATTACTACCGGAATCAGCCAGCATGGTTTCTACGGTCAGCAGTATCGTGGCATGGACCAGCAGAGCCAGCTCAAGGAAATCGGACAATTGCTCTACCGCGCTGGGCAACTGCTGCAGACGTTGAAGATGTCGACCGGTGGCCAGTCTTATGGTGATTACAGTGGATATCAGGAAGAAAATTACCAGGTAAAAGTAAGAAAACATGTAATTCTGCAGGTTCTTACCACGAACGCCTTGTATGTACTCCGAGATGCGATCTGTTTCTATCATGGAAGATATTCAGAGGAGTAATTTTCTGGCTTTTCTTTTGTGCACATCGGTAATGATTTACTTTTACAGCCATATGGCGGATTTGAGTCTCAGAAGCAGTTCGGAGGAAAGCCTAGCGGACGCTACGGACCGTCGGAGTTTGGAGGTCGCTTTGACCGTGATACTGATCGTGACCGTGACTATAGCCGAGGTAAAATAAAATGTCCAGTCAGTAATGGGATGTCAAACTCCAGAACCACGCAGAATTCTGCAGTACAGAGAGAGCAATAAACATGTCTCTATAGATATTTTAAATCTGGCTTGTGTGATTATCTCGTAAACATTTTTTTCGCCGGTCTCTGATAGCTTTGCTTTCGCAGAGCGTATGGGCGGATTCGGGGGTCGTGATCGCTTCGGTGGCAACCGCGATATGGATTGTTATGGCGTTTTCCGCGGTGGTCCGAAGTGTGGCAATTTGTCTTATATTGGACGTTACGAGGGTGAACAGCAGTGGATTCAGCACCCATCATCTGTTTATGAGAATGGCCGCGGTCGCCGCTTGTAATTCAGCTGCTTCCACTTCCATTGTGCTTTTATATGTTCATCATTCCGTAACTGCCTTTGACTAGTCTAATTAATTTGTTCGTGTTTTACTATTTTCGGAATACTCTGGATTTTGACTCTACGACGCATCGCAGTTGGAATGATAATGGCATGTTTTTTGCGATCACAACTAATTTCGCACAAGATGAATTAATAAAGGAAAATATGTGAAGCATCTCATCGCTCTTGTGCTGCATTTTCGAGGTAATGAGATACGAAACAGTGGTTATTAACGAAATGCAACAAAGCTGGTCAGTAAATCTTCGAATACTCGTGATTTCAAAAGCACACGCCTGTTAAGTTACCGTAAGATGAGTAGCATGAGTTAACATACTATTTCTAACTACAAGGTGGCGATTACTTCTACGGTTTTCTGAATCCCAAAACAAAAACGTGAGAATGGCGAAGACGAAACACATACGGCGTACCCGCCAGCTGTCGACTGACCCGTTGAGGTCATCTTCAAGCCTAGTTTTGCAAAGGTCATCAGTGTGAAAGCAAAAATTACCACTGATGGTATATCCGTATGTTTGCATATTATACCGGAAATCCAACACACAGCGAAACAATAAAATTTGATATCAGAAGTGCCGCAGAGAGCGAGAGTGGTCTTTTTCTAGAAATTTACAGGTACTCGATCGACATAAAAGTGTTACATAGACGATCTTGATTTTTTGCTTGTTTTATACTGTTTTATTGCCCGCTGCTTGCACCGTTGCACGTAATGACTCTCTCGGGTTAGTGGTATTGGAAATTTTGTGGATTGATAAAATTTTAATTCTGAAGGCACTGTTATGTTTATGCTGTCAGGTACTTTGTGCTGTGAGTCAAATTTTATTATGGTGTTTTTGCTCATGTGGCATCGGTCCCAATATATATGGTGCAACAATGGAGAGAGTCTGTCTAGTGTCACATATTCGTAACTTATACGTAAAGTTATACATAAACAGTTTTACTCGGAAATGGTGTAATGTAATAAGGCTCTGTTATAAATCACGCGTACGGCATTTTGCATAAGTAGTTCACTGTTTTTATGCAGACAGTGCTGGATGCGGCAATAACTGTTGGCAAATATTTTTTACAGTCGTCGCTTGCGAGCTATTTCTTTTCCACTGCACACAAAATTGTTTTGCGTGCTATTTGATCAGTAGTTACAATTAATTTGTGCTGAAGGAAGGGTTCAGGTGTGCTTCTACTGAGCGGCCCTCCTGATGGAATGAAGGTCGATGAGGAGTTTCATGTCAATCTGCATAGTAAACCGGATGGACCGGTACGTGTGCACGAAGAGCGTTAGACTGCACTTCCGACATTTGGTTTCAATTTGCCGACGTCTCATTAATTTTGGTATCTTTCCGGTGTTATGGTGAATATGTTACTGTTTTCATTTTGTTTTTGTTCTTTCCTTATAACGTCGTTCTTAATTCTGAATAATAATCAATACTGCATTATTCATCCGGAATTAAACAAAAGGATCAGTGCCGCTTACATATTCTCATAAACAGACATGATGATTATGAAAAGGGATTAATATCTCGGGATAAACAACGTTAAATTGTACGCGCTGCTCCCAGCACATCGATAGTTATGAAACCTCGTAACGAACATTATCATCACGAGCAAAATGAGCACGTATAAAGGGTTTGGATTATTTGTCCCGGAAGAGTTACATCCGTCTTTGTTATCACATAAACAGACACTATAACTGATGTGCCTCGTTCCCATTCGCTCCAGACACCATCGTCCATCATTATATCCGACTTGGCCAAGGAATGCACATTCTCGAACTATACGACGGTGGTTATGCACTGAAAATATTTGACAAAAACATAAAGTTGCGCCTCACTGAAAGATAATAATCACGTGGATCAGCAGATGTAATCATCATTTGTACCAATAATAATGGATGCCAGGGGACTGCAATATGATCCACAGAAATCTAGTATACACAGGTCACCTGTTTACGATCTATATATAACTGGTATACTTCGCAGTAACCTTCAATACTGCGCAGCGTTAAACCCTGGCCCGCATTTTTGCACAATTGTCAGACAAATAAACGTTGGTTTGCATATATAATTATGTAGTTGCGTATATTTTACTTTATAGTTTGAACAATTACGCGTTGTTTTTGCTAGTACAGAATACTGTGAATCTAATTTTAGGAATTTTGTTATGAGAAGGTATATAATTAAATTGGATAAACTCAATGCTTTACAATTAAAGTGTGTACCTTGGAAGATCATTTTGCGGCATTTTGGCGCACCGAACAGCTGCAAATGACCTTTGTACTTGTACCGGCAGTCCGTCAAAGGATACGTCAAATTATCAAAATGATCGGCGCACCTCGGATCGTAAGCCGAATTACATTCATAGCACATAATCGCTAACCCTGTACAAAGAGCGTTGGGTAATCACTGTACAAATATTGACTTCCAAACAGCAGGACTTATTTTAAACAGCACGATATTCCATTAAAAGTATCGGATTACCTCTTTCGATACTGTCAGCAATTATCACGTAAATGATTACAAGCAGAACTGGCGTTTGAAAATGCATCTCGAATACATCTGAGCTCGACAAATGCTATACAAATAAGTATATATGGGAATAATAATGTCTGACATGCGAAGCAGTAACCTGCACTGGACTTGTGAACCGCGAATAATCATTACTGTATTAATGGTTAACTTGACGGAAAGTATACTACTACCTATACCTAAGTTAAAAAGCACTCAAAAATATGCAGATTTTTTTCCGTATGCTGCTTGTGAAATTAAGTATAGAGGAAGGCAGATCTGTGATGGTTTTCTGACACATACCGTGCCTTCGTAGATACTTAAGGTTGGCTTTCTTGAGAATATCCAAAGCTAACAAAATACCGAAGCACTTCATCATTAATATCCGACAACTAAATGTATACGTAAAGGTTAATCTTATGATTACGGTGAAGTAAATCTTGTCAAATAGAAAAAAAACGACAAAAAATACATTCGTAGATTCACGCTAATATTTAAGTTGACAGCAATCAACAACCAGTGCCTTACATAATTTATGCGTTCAGTAAAAATTTAGAAATCGCTTAAATAGCTGGATTAATCCCTAGTTCTATTATCAAGTTTTTGTATTTCGTAAAATGGCTTTGCTATGATAAAGCCATAACTAAACCTAAAAAGCACATTCAAGTCAGTGATAATTCTACTGAACTCGCAGCTGTGAAGTTTTATTAACGAATTTCAAAACGCAGAGAAACGAAAATAAATCTATCGAGATTGCTCAACAGTTAACAGCATAA
>JAQGAU010001704.1:0-18055 GCA_034698045.1 Paramacrobiotus richtersi | reverse complement strand
TCCCTCTCCATTCTCAACGCACACACACATCATTAGCTACGCTGTGAAAAATTCAAGTGAAACCCGATACCCAGCATCATTTTCTCAACGTCTGGATCACCCGAGGTGATTTCATCCACAATTCCAAATCACGAAAAGGATAACAATGCCAGACAACTGGATCAGGCTGGTGGATGCACTTATTTCCCTGTTCGCCCTGCTGTTGATTGGGCTCCCGCCGTCTGGAGCCAGTGTGATTGTGCCGTTCTGGCCACTACAGATGCGCCCCTTCAATACACCGTCACTCAAACTCCCTCCACAGTTGGCACAGCAACAATTCCCTGAGCCCCTTGTTCGGGCGCTTCTTCGCACCTGGCGGCCGTATAATATCCCGAAAAGCTACCAGATCCAGCGCAGAATGACGGGGAGTAATCCGTGTGCGTCGGGGAGTCATTCCTTGCCGTTGATACATGTACGGGGGACGAATTATCAAGTCGGGTTTGAGACGGTGCGTTATTGGGTTCCTGCGTTTGATCAGCTGTTGTTGTGTTGTGGAAACTTCGTTTTTGTGTTTTCCTTAAGAATTGAGAGATTTTTTGATACGTATTTTTTCTGTAGGGAAGATTAATGCGGGAGCATATCCTAGCGTTTTACGCTAGTTTCGCTCCGATGCATCACAAATTTTTGCCTTTTATTCGAACGGACAAAGGACGACGGATATTTGATGGATATCTGAATGTTGTGCGGGAAGTTTTACCGCAGTATCTGGAGGAAATTCGTGGAATTTCCGATGGAAGTGGGGTTCCTTTTGAGCAGGTGAGTCAGACGATTTCGCATTTAAAGTAACCTAAATAATTTGGAATTGCGCGGGACGAGCACCACAAGTATTAAATTTTATGAAAAAGGACAGAATTTATCAGTATTTAATAAAAACTTTTTATGATAAAATTTTATTAAATTTTTCTATGACTCCCTGAAAAATAAGAAATCTAATACGCATATTATTCGGTTGAGATTCGTCTAAGTTTTGCATTTCATTACGTGTAATATCTGCATTGTGGCACTGTTCTACGAAAACATCGCACTTGAAAAAATCACTTATGGAATTCAGTAAACGCATTGTGCATCAGGAGATCGAACTAGCTCTGTAGCTAAAGACGAACATTTACCAACCGACGGGCAACCGTGGTATCTTTTCCTTACTTATTTATTTACGCTAATTTGTGTAATTGTTGCACAGCTGGATGTTTTTGTGTTGTGTGAATTTTTTTCCCTTAACCGGAAAGAATTTGTTTTATTTTGTAAACTAGCAACTGCATGAACAATAATTCTGCTTCACTCGTGAAAAGTAAAATATAATGCAAAATTTGAGAAGCTACTTCTTGTTATCTGGGTACCTTATGGAAGAAGTTGACACGGTATGCTGGTAATTCATGGCGAAAACCCTTCGAGACATTTTCGTGCGACTGAGAATCTCGTGTATCTAGTGCGCCTTGTACATTTATTCGTTGCTTGAAAATGTTCGAAAACTCTCAGAAAAAAACGATTTCATCCGTACGTTGTACTACTATTTCCGAATATGCTGTAGAATTCTGCTGAAATTATAATGTAGCAAGCGGAACTGTGTAGCCGCTGCTCTACGATTTTCGATATCGTAATTATTAATGCTGAAGCGAATGTTGGTTTCGCTTCGGTTTCGGTGTACTTATTAAACAATGCAATATCTGTATATTCTTTATTCAGCACTTAAAAAATGTACACAACAACAGACGCCCGAATGAAATGCGATACTTCTATCGGTATCTTGAGCTGTGTGATTATAAAGTGTTAAGCACGCTGATCATTTTGTAACAGTCAGAAAAACCATGCATAATCTTTTGAATAAATGTATGGAATATCAATCGAATACAGAGTATTTAGTATTCAAACTGTTGCACTATTTTTAGGTTTTCTGTATGCACATTCGCTCGGAGATCAGTCTAATTTTACGGCAAGGTCACTACGAGACGCCGGCCTGCAGTACCGTGTTTGTCAACCGTCCCGACGCGGTAAGTGGCGGGTTAAAATTGATTAGACCAATTACAGGTGTAAACGGTAGCGGCGACAATTATCAAGTGTTTATTAAAGCTGGTAATTTTAAATATTGGTCAATATTCGGCTGACCTTGCTCGGGGTGCGCGGTTTGACAGGAGATTGTCGGACATAATGAGGATAACGACCCCGAGATGAAGGCACGCAGCTACATGGTGTCGGCGGAGATTTTATCCGATAATGGGACATTGCTGGAGAAATTCACGGCTTTTTCGTATCCGGGGACGTTACCGGGGAATGCGTTCAGTTTCAATAAGGCGGGGATTATTTTCACCGCGAATTCTGAATCCCCGATTGAAATTCCTACCCATAAAATTCGTAAGTCAAAGAGCGTAAAAACATTGTTCGAATTTGTATTTTTACCGACATTAGTTTTATTATTTTTGTCATTGTTTTTGGCTTTATTTTCAAAATCTAAACAGTCCTGTACAAAAAAGAGCTCATCCGTAAGTCTGTATATCGTGCATTCGAAATGTGGCGTTACACTACAGTACATTTCTGGTTCAATTCGATGGAGGAGTGTAGCCACTACTCTACGATTTTCCATAATATTATCATAATTTTTAATCCTAGTTGATGTTATGACGACGTCAATTGTGCAAAAACCGCGTTATAAATTTAAAAATACCTTAATAATAATGGACATAATTTGAATTATCTATCGAGCTTTTTCCATCTGTAGCTCGCTATGTCATGAATCGTGCGCTGCTGGCTAGCGAAAGCCCGGAAGACTTCGAGCGGATCGTCAGTATGGCACCCGGTTTAGCGCAAGGATGCAGGTAATCATTCCTCACAATTTTCAAATAAATACATCAAAATTTCACATTCCCCTTGACTTTTTAATTTCATATAGCGTGAACGTGGTATTCACAAAGGATCCGACTGATTCGATAAAAATGAGGAATTATGAATTACTGGGGAGTTTTGATGCCACAATTCCCACTGTGATAGACCGAGCCGCTGTTTTCATGTATGATCCATCCAAACCGAATATGGAAGGAAATGGCTACATGTATCACTGGAACAAGTAAGACGGAAACGGCATTTTATTCAGTGTCTGAAAAACGTGAAAAACCCTATTAAAATAATGTTATTTCCAAACGCTGTATTATGTTCGAATAGTAATGCATTTTGAAAATTTACTGTTGCGTTAAATTTTTGACTGGGGACTGAGGAGGATAACAGTGACCACTTCTCTACGATTTTCGATAGTACATATATTAATCATATGATATTATGACTTACCGATATGTCTGTATAAAAATATGACCTGAGTTGGTTGATTTAAAGTGTTAATTACGCTGTTTCTTTTATTTAATAATCAAGAAAAAAGTTGGAAGAAAAAAAGTTGGAAAAGTGTCGAAAATCTTGCATTAAATGAAGAAAACTAACAAACCGCGCAGTACAATAGTACTGGTTATTCGCTGTGATTTTCCTAACAAATATTGTCGTAAAACTTGCAGATACGAGCGAATCCGCGTCAAACAGAACCCCGACAACATTGTCAGCTCCATCCACCGGCAGAACCGTGCCAAACAGTTCCCGGTGCCGCAGACTGTGGAGGATGTTTTGACGGTATTAGGCGACACCGCCGATGCGGATTATCCCATTTATCGCACGCCGAACGAGAAGGACGGCGGATGTACCATTGCTGTGGCGCTTTTTGATCTCAAAAACATGACGCTGTCGGTGTACCGGGATAATCCCAAAACCAGTGCGCCCTTGTTAACGTTGGCAATTCCCAAGTTATTTTGATGTGATTCTTTTTTATTCGGTGCCTGTTTTGTTGTGAATCGGTTGGATTGATTTAAAATGAAATAAATCTATTTTGTACCAAATTTGTATAAATTAAAAAAAATCCAATCTCTATTTTTCCTCACATCAAAATCATGAAAAACAGTGCATAATCGGACAGTTATTTGATAAATCCTTTACCAAGTACGTAATTGTTTTTGCATTCGGTATGGTATCGACAATCGTACAGAAGTGACTACACCAACCGCATATTGTGGCACTATTCTACGAAAATGTGACAGTTGAAGAATTTACCCAAGCAATTCAGCATTGAAGCAAGCCGTTTACATTGTGCACAAGACACAGTAGTAGTAAAGAAAAATTAGTATGCGTCGGTATATTTTTATTATTTTGAAATTGTGTAATTTACGCTAGTTTTAATAAAATATTGTACAGTTTTGCTTTTGTATTAGTGCGTATACTACGTATGTATATATTTGTGTATACTATAGTAATTATTTGTTTGGTGATCAGAAAGAAGTTTTTTTGTTTACTTCCGGCTGCGTGAACATTAATCCTGCTCTACTTTTGAAATCTGATGCAAAGTTAAAGACGATACCGTTGTAATTTCGGCACCTTGTAAAAGTTGGTAGGTTTTGCGGATAATTCATGAGGAAAAATGTTACTTCCGAGACATTTTCGTGCGACGGAGAATCCCGAAAATTTAGTGCCCTGTTGAACGTTTACTCGGTGCTTGACAATTAAAAAACTGGTAAGAAGACCGATTTCATCCGTACTTGCATAAATTCTAATGAAATTTTAGTTTAGGACTAGGCTTGGAGCAAAGGTTATAGCCACTACTCTACGATTTTCGATATCATAATAACTTTTAATGCTCGATGCGAATGTTGATATCCCTCAACGCGACTCCGTCGGTGAACCGGGATAATTCTAAAACAAGTGCGCCCTTGTTCACGCTGGATATTCGAAAGTTATTTTGGAGCGATTCTTTTCCGGTGTCGATTTTATTGTGAATCGGTTAGTTATCTCGATTGCGGGATTGCTAAAAATGAAATAAAAATTCTTGTATCAGATCTTTCTAATTGTAAGTTCAAAAGTGGTTAGTTTTTCGCAAGCCACCAACCAAAGCACGCTTTGCTCACAAACAAAGTAAAACAGTCGTTCGAAAAATAATTTTAAAAATTAATCATTTAAAAAATAATTTTATAAATATATTTGTGTCATTTTCACTCTGCAAGTGCACGCCATCCACAGCATACGATACCGCTGACGATTCGATAAATTTTAATTTTTCTAATAACATGTAAACGGAAAAATCAGTTATCGCGATGCTTTAGTACAAAAATAAGAGGAAACAGATGAGTCATTATTCATGACAGGAAAAATGCAGCCATGAATTAACTGCGGAAATGCCAGTGTTCAGTTCGTTATTATGCTGAATTAACTGAAGAAAAACACTCATAAACACTGCTATCACTTATTCTTGCATTGAACTAGCATCCCCACTTTTATCCTCGATCCCGGCTCCTTTATTCAATAAACCCCGAACCGACAGATCATAGATCACTTCCTCCACCTTCTTCTCGTCGTACTTCAGGCTATCGAAACGCCGTCGGAGATCATTGTTTTTCAGATTCAGCAGGCGGAAACCCGAGCCCAAATCGGTGATGAAATTGAAGATTCGTTCCGGGCTTTTGTAATCGCCGGCTGTGACACGGTTGACACAGTATCGAGACTGAAAAGAATAACAACAAATCCTTTAATTTTCGGAAAATTTGCAGAATATTGTCACAATATTTTGAAAATTTTTTAAAAATGAGAGGATTTGTATGCGGTACCAGTTCGCTGGCTAGATTAAGCAGGCCGAATAGGTAATCCTCCAAATCCAAGTGGAATCCATCCTTTCTATCGCTCTTAACTGTAAAAGAATTATATAATGGAATTATGTCTCGTAATAGTTATTCGAAAAGAAAAACTTCCGTTATCTGCGGTTTCGACTGTTTCCAAGACAGAAATAGCGTTCTAAAATGTGTAAACAAAACTGATACTGCAACATCATAATGTTTGTGTTCAGTTTTCTGAAAAACACATGTTTATTCATTTAGCAATATTTATTTTCCAAGAAATCGTTATTTTAGTTACAGAAGTTTTGACTAGATTTCAACCTTTAAATTAGTACATAATTATTTTTTTGCTTCAAAGAAACGACCAATTTTCGGCCGGAGAAAGGCAAGCAGTTTTACACGCACCTCCAATCGCCTGCGCCACTTCATCCAACGTTGCCACCCGGAATTCTTTCAAGTAGACCATCAAGGAAATGCCCAGTACCAACTTCTGGAAAGTAAATTTCCAGTTGTCGTGAAACCTGGAAAAACAGAAAAATGATCATGAAAGATGGCTCAACTGAAGTTACTGTGACAGTATTAACAAAATAACGTTTAAAAAAAAGAAAAATATCTAAATATTTAAAGAAAATATTTAGACCATTAAACAACAAATGAAACCATCTTTTTGCTTATGCTACTTACACGTAATACTGATCCAAAGGAACTTTGGCAATGACTTCCTGAATGCCTTTACGGATCTGCACCAGACGCTCTTCGGCCTGACTAAAAATCTGCGGCACTAAAAAGAATTCCTGTATTCATTAACCATCGTTTTGAATGCCCGTAACGCCATACTTCGGTCCGTGGAATTGCTCATGTGAATTTCGGAAAGTCCAACATTCAGCTCGCGACTCAGTCGTTCCACATCCTTCAGCGTAGTTTTCACAACCTGAAAGAGAAATTTATGACAAACACCGCACGTCGCCACACCGTTGAAGAAGTGCCTACATCTCGGATATCGGATTCCTTTTCCAGCTGGCCCATAAAACTGGAGAAGACCGTGGACACCTGTCGCGAAGGATCAGTATCGGCCATTTTTCAAGGAACGTGCAGACGCAGTGCAGTGTGCGTGACAAATATCAAACGCGTGACAGATATCCCCGGCGTAAGACACAATATGCTCGAGCCTACGGTAATAAATGGAGAAAGCCAAGGAAATTAAAAGCGACTGATCAAATCACCACACTGCAAAATGATAAAAGGATAAAACAAGATTTGTGAATCTGCTTGTTTCCCGGGTCTGAGAGTCCGCTTTTGAAATTTGCGCCAACCGCAAGGAAATGAAAAGAGGTAAAATGGTGATTGCCACCAGTTTGGTAACGGCAAGCCGGCCACACCTCCCGGCTGTATACTTACAATGAATTGAGAATTTTTAGTGAATTGAGAGGTGGCTCGTTACGATATTGGTGAACGATTCCGCAGTGACGTCAGTTCACTGGACTGACAAAACTAAGAAGTCTTTTCGAACTCGAAAAAATCTTCGAGCGCACAAAGAACTAATCATGATGATAATGGCAACGGACCTTTTTGGACTGCTTTTTTCCAGTTTTCACAGTTTAGTTCAGAAATAGTCACTGTTTTCTTTGCTGAATCTGTTAATCACCAATGATCGTCAGTGATCCGTCGGTAGCGTAGAAATCCGAGTATTCCTTGTCGCTGTTTGTTCGCGGGACGCACTTTAACACAAGAACCCAAAATGCAGATGCTTTTCATCGTTTTATCCTTTATTGGACTGGCGGTACGCTTGGCGGTGTTTGTACCGCACGTGCATGATTTTGTGGCGCAGCGGGTGGAATTTTCCGTGCCAACGAATTCATGGCGACGAGGTGCGTTTAGCGGATTTCGCTCATTACAGTTTGTCATGGCTCTGCAAAAACTTAATAATATCCAATATTGTGATTATTGTCTGCAGTTTCTGAAGGATTGTTTCTCTATAAATCTGGCGTCGATCCGTACTCTGGAGATACTTTTCACGAAGTAAGCGTAATGGCGAAGAACGACAATAAAATCACGATTTAGTGACTTTTTATCAGTGCGAAAACAGAATGATGCTCGTGATATTTATAAACTGTCTTATTCATGATAAATAATGTATTAGACTCTTGTTTTTGCACTGTTCCGTCGAATGCCAGATTCATGGTGGATTTTATTGGGAGCTGCTGCATCGATTCCAAATCATTGTTTTTTAATATTTTAGACACCGTTTTGCTTGGGCTTATTGAGCAAACTCCACCAAGCCAATCCTTTGCTGGTGGATATTCTTTTCCCTGTAAGTACCGGCACACTAGGCATAATGATTCACTAAATCGGAATAATGGAATTTCGAGATGCTTAACGATTATTTCGCTCTTTTTACAGGTGAGCGATGTGCTGACGGCGATTCTACTGTACCTGTTTGCCCGTAATTTTGTGGAGCAGAAAGTAAGTAAATTTCAGAAGATTTAATTCGTTAACAAAATTCAAATGATATCCTTTTCGTACATTTAAAAATGCAACTTTATTTGATTTTTGATATATCAGATGCTCGGGGTTTTTTTGGGTAATTTTTGGTACAATTTCGGTGAAAACGCATTTTTTTGTACGCTACTTCTGTAAGTAGTAATTTTTCACTTATTCCTGCGACGTTTTTTGCACTTATGGTTCGCGATTGCATTTACAGTCCATAAACTGTGTAGGTAGTGGAAGAACACAAAATCAAAGCTCATTTCAAAAAAGAAAGCCAAATTCTGATGCTGACGTTTGACTGCATCAGTACCGTTCCAAAACTGGTAGTGTTATGGTAAGTCAACACAGCAGCGTAAAAAACTACTGCATAATTAAAATAATTAGAAAAAATAATATTCATAATAAATAAAAATTTATAATAATAAAAATATTCATAAAAAATAAGTATTAAATGCACATTAAGTTTGGTATATATTGAACAGATGAAAACTCATCTTAGCCGCTGTTGTTGTTGATCAGCCGCTTTTGCACGTAACAGTTTTTTTATTTAGCTACCTGTGCAATCCGTTAATTGTGGGATCATGTTGGGCCAAAACAACGACGGTGTTCACGAATTTCCTAACGGCAGGAATGCTGATGTTCGCCTCCTATGGTACGCTTTTTCAACCGCATATAAATTTGGATATCAGTTTTTATTATGGATTTCATTTATTTACAGGAGCCTGCAGATTACACCGATGTCTTTCATTGATATGTTTGGCTCTGTGTACATATCAGACGTTTTACCATGGCTTATTATTTCCCCCGCTGCATATGTATCTCCAGGTAATAGGGATTGTTTGTCAAAAAATATAATCATTCATTTTTTATTTTTTTCCAGCATCAAGCAGCGTTAAAAAAGGATAAAGAGGAAAATCGATTTTCTGTTACTGGATTCTTGACAGATCTCCTAATCTTTGCCGGATCGTTTATTCTGATGCTTGTCGTGTCCAGTCATTTGATGGGTTCATGGTCATTTTTGCGCGGTGTTTATGGATTTGCGTGAGAAGTTATTTATAAATCATTTTGTTCTTCGCATGCTGCGTTTCTTAATACGAGTATTTACCATTTTAAATTTTACTGTTTATAAATAAATTTATTTATTTTTTATATATATTTATTATATTGTTTATTTATTAAATTAAATGTTCAGATAATGTTTGCTTGCTTATTTATTAAATTTTGCCGTTTATTAATTTTTTAAAAATTTTGTTTTGTGTATACGAGTAGCTGTTAATTGTTTTCCAGATTGACTATGGAGAGTAGGAATTACTTTTGACGGTTTTCGTAACCTATTCTCCATGGTTGCAGGATCTCCGCTCCTGATCTGACACCAAACATCGGTCTGTACTGGTACTTTTTCACCGAAATGTTTGAGCAGTTCCGGTCGTTTTTCACTTGGGTATTCCTGATTAACATCTGCATTTATTCCATTCCGATTTCCGTGAAGCTGCGGTAATGGTATTTCTCCGCATTTTTTCATTATAAATATTAATTAATTAGTTAATTAATTTTTTATTTTTAGGTTAAAAATTACATAAAAAATTAATTAATTTTTTAATTTTAGGTCTCATCCAATGTTTGCATTATTCACGCTGCTGCCGTTAATAACGGTTTTCAAGCCGTATCCATCGTATGGAGATATTGGATTTTATTTGAGTTTATTTGCCGTTTGGAGACATTTAATACCACGTAAGCGTTTATCGTAGTCAGTCTATAATACTGTGAACAGAATGCTTTTTTCTATGTACAGAAATGCGTCAGACGCTGATTGTTAGCGTTATGTTGATCCTGGGTGCCACGGTATTTCCGGCATTATGGAAATTATGGCTGGAAGTCGGCAGTGCCAATGCCAACTTTATTTATGCCATTACTCTGGTTTTGGCCACAGCACAAGTGAGTCAAGTGGAAAACTTGTGTTTATCTGAAATAGTTTTAATTTGCTTTATGAAACCATATATTTGTACAGCACATGTGCGTACGCTGAAAATTAATGCAGAAATGAAGTCGGGAATACAGTCACGGAATTCGCGGGATAGTTATTTATCGTTACATGTTTTTCGTATTTTGTGATCAAGAAGATGAGAAATGTGATAAAAACGTTGGCATTATTCAGAAAATATTCTGTTGTAGTAAATAAAACGTTGAATACATATGCCGATTACTCTGTTGTTATTACTGACCTAGAGTTGAGTAAATCTGTCTCAAATGTGAATTATTACCTAATTCCGTTAAATGGTTGTTATTCTCGCTGCTTAGGTGTTTTTCGTAACGGATGTCATATTGGCGCATGAAAAACGGGAATGGCACCTGAAACACGGCGTGGAAACGGTTGATGAGACGGGAAAACGGCTGGAGCTCCATTTGCAGTGAAAGACATTCTGGTGATAGAGTGCGCCTAATTTGTTCCTGTACAGAGGCTTCTGTGCCTTTTGTGGCCCTTTGTTGTTTTTACCCAATCTCCAGTCGAACTATACTGTTCTGCACGGGATGTGTTTCTGTACACTTAATTAAACTGAAGAACAAAAAGGACATTAGTAAACTAAGTTTCCTGAGACCTGCAGTTAATTGTAAGGTTAAAACTGCCGGTGCGTGTATGGAACAACGGCACTGAAGGTTCATGGAATTACACACTTCCATGCATGTTATAAAGATACCGGAAGCAGATCTGCTTGTTTATCTGGAGACTGGATTACACAAACGGTACTTGTGCGAGCACGGCAGGTGGAACAATCCCGCTACGGCTTAGGGTGACGCACGATTAGCAAGTCTCCGAAAGGTCATTTAGCGGCATATTGCGTATTACGTGGTAATATACAGTTCGACACACACAAAATAGTTTTGCTATATTGTAGCAATGGGATCGTGATACATATATTGCCTTGCCGGTTTTTGTTTGAGGGTAGAATGCGATGGCTACAGCCCAAAAAAG
Source organism: Paramacrobiotus richtersi (assembly GCA_034698045.1). NCBI lineage: Eukaryota > Metazoa > Tardigrada > Eutardigrada > Parachela > Macrobiotidae > Paramacrobiotus > Paramacrobiotus richtersi. The sequence goes on along the minus strand of JAQGAU010001704.1, from coordinate 6,928 downwards.
ATAATTCAAGCATTTAATTCACAATTTAATTTCACAATGTATGAAGTGATTAGACATTAACACCCGAGGTTATAAATTGGTCAAGCCTCACACAAATATAGAGACTAGTTTTGTTGTCTGCTGATAATGAAGCTTGCAGGACGACGGTAGCTAGCCAAAGTTTCACGGGTGCGGTAGCACGAATTCATAGGCACGGTAGCGATTTCTGGGCACGGTTTATTCGGTCAGAATCAAGCAAGACTTAAGCCGGTAATTTTAAGTGTAAGTTTATCCCCAACTATGACGAACGGGGTCTGATGATGACCGGGGTGTTTGGTCTTTTTTAAAATACGATCCACTTCCCTGCTTTTTGTCATATTGGAATCCAGTGGCACGGTCGTTATGCGTCTCCTGTTCGCCGTTCTGTGCTGTGCGAGGTGACAAACCACCGGGTCCGGGCCATCCGGATCCGTCAGGATAATAGTTAGCCGGCTCTACTGGGAAACGGCCGACCAGCACAAAAACGCATCCCACGAAAAGAAATACCGGCTTAAACTGCATGATCTGTCAGACAAACGATGCGTACATATTATTACATGCATACTGTACATTATGATTATGAACAGGCACGGATTTGATATTTAAGTAAAAGTAGTGTTACCGTGTTTATCTAGATGAAGACCAACGTACGAAAATTTGTAGAGCTGCATATGAAAGTGCAGACGTAAATAGAAGTCTGTTAATTGTACAATACCAGTGCGAGGTTATGCAGTCCTGGTGAAGTGCAGATATAACCACTACTTCTACCTATAGGAATGGCTATTCTCACAACCTTTTACTACCAGTTAATGGCTATTCTCAACCCTTATATATACAGTAAAATTCGCATGCACCATTTTTTTTTATAAGATTCGCATGACTACTTTTACGCTCATACCGCTTTTTTCTATATGTTCTCACCCCTTACGGCAAAAGGTTGTAAACCGCATTCGACTATCCGAAAAAGCTTTATTTCGCTTTTCCCGAAATTTTTTTTTTAAATTGTGCTAAGCATTAAGGAGTTTTTCGGATGGGTTCACTGCAGGTCACGGATGGGTGACGAAGTTATGAATTCTTAAAAATATTAACTTTTACGGTACACGGCGGTCTGTGTCATACTTTAAGGAAATGCCGCTTCGGGTATTTTGCTTGTCGGCCCTTCCCGCACATGCAGTCGCATCTGGGGTTTTCGAAATTATTTCCGAAAATAAATTCCACTTGTACTACGGGCAGAAGTATGGGCTAGTCAGTTTTTCGTAAAGATGGTGTGGATGGCCGAAAGTGGGGCAAAAGCGGTTGTGAGAAAAGCCAGAAATTGGTGCGCAGTAGTTGTCAGAAAAGTCAAACGTGGTGTGGAAAGTTTTCCGGAAAATGGGGGTAAAAAAAAAGCTTAAGGGGAGCGAAAGTTGTAAGAATAGCCAAAAGGTGGTGGGAATAGCATCACCCCTAACTATAAGCCACATAATTAAGACCATTACACTCAGTAGAAGTAATTACAATCGATTTTGTATATTAATACAAAAGACGCCACAAACGAACCTGCTGCTTATACACGTAGGAAGATCATGAAGTCCTTAATGATAGAAACGGTTCAAACTTCTAATATAGCAGAATTAAAAATAAACTTCGCAGCTGCGATGCGGTCGTGGCACCAGCCCACCCATTTAAATAGTGGACCCATACATGCACTTTAATGGCCACATTCAAAAAACATGTCACATGCCAAGTTTATGATTACATAATCCGCCTCAGGAACAATCTGTCATTGTTCATAAATTAGTATGTAATTAAATACCGCACCTATCGTCTTACTTATATGAGCTAAGGAAGAGCTCTGCGTAAAACTGTAAATAACAAACCAGATTTGTTAATATTATTCCACTTCAGTTCAACATTCCAGTGGTTTTAGCAGTAATTACAATGAGTAATTATATAATATTATACAAGATGAATCGTAGTGCCAAATTCGAGCTCCACCAGAAATCGGCAATGGAGGGACTGCATTTTTCTTGTACGAAATTAAGTAAATAAATGCCTTGTCAACTTAATAATGCCTTGAACATTTCACCGGCCTGAAACCAAATTTCCTTCGAGACAGGATTATGATCATAATTTCCGGCGTATTTTCTTTCCGAAATAATTTCGCCATTTTTTAACTCACCTGTAGCCTCGCAAAGCCGCAGACTTTGTGTTTCGATACTGGAATAATAGTACTTCGTAAAGCTTTACACAGTAACCAATGTAAGGGCTCATTGTCAGAGGAATTTAAGTTATACTTATGTCCCAATACGCACACATGTACACTTGTGCCGCCAAATTCTGAATTATACTGTTCAAACATTATAAAACATCAAAATCTCTGCATTCGCATATAAAAGAAAAATGCTCACCGAGACTAACAGGTTCAAAAGCAAAACCATCAGCTATCCGCTGACTGGACAAAACAACCAGCTGCAAAACACATAGAGATCATTTCTTCCAAAAAAAGACAAAGAATCATCCATGTTTTCCTCTGTATCACGTGCAACAGCTGCCGCTCAACGTAGAAAAAAGATATTTGGTCAGTGGAGGAAGCCGCAAATGATCGCTGATCCGTGTAGAGTCTCCACATCTTGGTCACAGGCTGCCGAACAGAAATGCCCATGTGGCAGCCAGAAAAGCCACTGTTATCTCTTGTCGTCGATGAGGTACTTGGTGGCCTTCATGCCGTACACTTTGGCCAGATCCCGGACGAAGTCCTGCTTGAGCTTTGTCAGACAGCGCCGGTACTTGGATTTGGAACGGAATTTGGCAATGTCGATGCTGGGCGCATGCGGCATGTGGACGATGAACACGTCGGGCAAAACGATCAGTTCGTACCTGCAGAAAAACAGCAGAAAATTTTAGGCATGTTTGTTGCCAAAAGAAACGGTTGGCTGAATGGTCATTCAGCCCCACGTTAAGAGAATCTATATTCATACTTTCGGCAAGAAGCCGGTAATTCATATACAATCTACTGTTATGCGAGAAACGTTGTTACTGCATGAGGGCTGCAATACACAAACTTCCACCTTGTCTCATAATGAAAGCGAAATTACCCGACCATTTATCGGTTAGCCCGCGCAGTGGTTGACTGTTGCGCAATATGCCTCAAATGTCTAAAACATATGCCATATGTCGTTCATAAAACCCCCGCTTCAATCGAATTTCTTTCGACAGTTACGAACAGCTATACGCACTTGATGATTTTCAACTAGACTGAACTCGGAAGTCGGAGGCACTACTACTGTTGGGAAATTTGAAAATTAATTTAAAATATTTCAAGTTTATTCTAAAATCCTAGACGCCTTTTCCGGCAGGAAAAACCAAAGCCAGGTTCCTCTTTCACATCATTAAAAACCAATGCATGGCTTACTGTCAGCGCTAACGCACTGCCACTCTTCCCGCAAAACCACGAATCCGATCAGATTCTAGCCTAAATTTTGAGCGTAAGCTATTAAGCCGTAAACCTCACTAAATGTCAAAAAAATAGGAAACCAGAATAACCGGCACACTTTCGTAACGTGTAACGCAATCTAAAAACCGTGCCAAAGAATGCCAAACAACAATACTATCACGGGATTTCAAATAAACAACACATCTGGATATCAGCCATCGATTCGATCAGCCTGGAGATATTTTGTATTATTCACTGCATTCTGTTCAAGAAAGAGCACCTTCCCGATGGGTAAAAGTCGCGTAAAACGGGTTCTTGCAAGTTATACTTCAAAAAGTATACCATGTAAGCACACACAACGCAAGAAAAAAAAGGTAAAATTCAAACAAAAACTGTATTTCGACCCTTCAAGAAAAATTTTAAACTCGAGTAATATTTCTGTCAAGATTTATTTACCCTTTGACGGCAAGCAGCATCAAATGCGACACTTTATTCCAGCCGAATCCGCCAAAACGCTGATCATAGGTGGGCACATCCCGGTGGACAATAATGTAGGGTTCGTAGTCGGGCTCCCACTCCACAGTATAAGGTACCGTACTCGCCATCCAACGGGTGTAGTTGGTGGTGGCGTGACCCTTGGGCCAGACGTCATAACGGAATGAAACGATATCACCGGTTGCAATCATTTGAGCAAGTTCGCTTTTATTGGACGGAACGGTCACGCGGTAGCGTTGTGTTTCGAAGGCCGGAACGACCAGTGCCTGCAACAGCACAATGATCGATCTACATACATTTATACGAGTAATTTTTGAGAATCTGCAATAATACGCTTCCGTACTGGTCTGACGAACATTCGGTGAAGAATGTTCGCGAAAATCATAACCGAGCAAAACTTCTGCCATATTAATCGTTAAACTCGTATCAGACCCTGACTTCGAAAAATATTGTATGTATAAACTGTTCACAAGCAAAAGTACAATAGGGAATAGTTCAAGAATGTTCACCGGGTGTGTTATTACTGTGGACTATTTGTAAAAACTACTGTTATAACAGAAAAACACTGAACTATCGCAAAATTACCAACGAAAAGGAAATGTTCACAAATAAACATTGTTTGTTAGGGTAATATCTAAAACTCTATCAAAGAATACTGCGAAAAAGTTAATTTTAATAATATCGATGGGAAATTTTAATTCGACCAAAACTGCTAAAAAATGTTGATAGCATTACTAAATTTGTTCTACTATTAATAGTGAAAAATATGCTAATCTATAGCCGTACACATGCCCCTGATTGGCACCAAGGGAATACACCGACACAACCACCACAATACACAATCAATCTCCAATTTCCACCCAATAACCAACACAAATCCACAACACATCCCATTCATCTATTCACTCGCCCATCAACACCCATTCTCCTCTATCAATACAACCACGCTGTTGACCAGCGGCGGGGCTAATCTCACCTTGGCGTGCGGCACACCGGGGTCAGGGGCCTCCTCGTCGCGATCGACAAAATGCCGGGGAATAATCTCCCGTGTCAGCCGTGCATACAGATCGAACATGGGCAAGAAATCAATATCACTCAGAAAGACAAACGTCGTCCGGGCCTGGCTGAGGGCAACGTTGCGCAGATAGTTGACCGGATAGACAGTCTACAATATATATATTTAATAATTACCATTTTCATCTCCTTTGGCACTTGTGGATGAATAATGCACAGGTAACGCGTGAATGCGATTTAATTGAAAAATCGATCGTGTTTGCCGACATGGTGGAACATTACGGGGAATGGTCAATTTTCTGATAATTCAGCTGGGAGAATTTCGTTTTCTTTTGGTGAATAAGACCGTAAGTACTTACCCCGTCTTTGTAGACCACGTGGAAGCCAATATTGCGACGCGCCGCTAAAATATCCGAATCATAGACGAAATCGGCGAATTGCTGCGCTTCAGGATCGGAAACGTATAAGGCCAGGCTCATAGGTCCTGAAAAGCAGACGGATAAGAAATCTCCCAACAAAACATCACAGCAGCAGGAAAAAAGTTCAATCGCACATTATGAAAAACAGCGAACCGGGAAGCAGTGCGAAACTGGATAAAATTATAAAATAATGATTATTACCAACAAAATAACGGAAGATAGCTAGAATTCCAGACAATTAGAGACCGCAACTGTAAACATCTCGGTCATTTTACTGGACAATCATACATGTTGTTAAGTGAAACAGATATTACAATTACAACCCCCAAAAATCTTGTAACTAAATGAAAACGAAACAAAAGAACTAATACGAAATATTCATTATGAATAATTTTGCAAACCTACAAGTTACACTGACCTCCGCCCCCAAAAACTTAAAACCCCGTATGTAATTTAAAAAAAACTGCAGCAAATTTGCTGCTTTATCCTGCACACTCTCACACAGGAAATTTCATGGTTGACTCGCACACAAACTCAATCAACCATAATACAATCAGCCCACGTTATCGACAACAAAAAACCCTTATAATTCCCCAGTTGATAAACTCCCTCCCCGGCCGGAAACGGCCGCACATAAATCGTTTCCGCTCTACCCTATAAAACCCTTTCGAGTCGCATCGTTAGCGGCCTGATAATCCCCCCGTGTAATCCAGCAATCTTTTTTCGATTAACCAAGAGAAACGCATTATTCTAATTACCACCGCGCATCTTCCCAAAAACGTCTTTTCTTGCCTTACCATTCCAATGCTGACATAATGACTCTAGCATTTGCAGTCGATCAAACGACAACTGGGCCACCAGTGTTACGTCCGTGCTGCCGGTTGGCTCGTAATCGTACTCGGTAAAGTAGAGATGCGTGCGGAATTTCATCGTGGCTAGCCGTTCAAAATCGTAGCAGTACTCATCAAACGGTTCTAATAATCCTTCCGGTTCCTGCAGCACAGAAACATCTTTTTAGAAATGTGTTACTCAATTTTAGAAAAGCTTCTTCCAATTTTAGGTAATTTTCTTTATATTTTCGATAATTTTCTGTAAATTTTAGAAATTTAATTCAACTGTTCAGAACACACGAACAAAAAATTAATATCATAAACATTAATGGCAAGCAAATTTCAGCGAGCGAAAATGTACAAAAAAAACATAAAAAAGTCCCAATATTATTAAAAATGTAAGGAAAAATAACAACTAGCAACAGCATAATCATGTGTATTTAAAATTATTCATGTCGGATCAGAAACATAATAACAATTTCAAAATAATTCAAATCAAAAAATATGTTACATATGTGAACTGTCTAAACCGGTAGTCAAGCACGTATGAAAAAGGAGTGGGAAAAATCAATAAAAAACTTGACAATGTTCACACAGAAAAGGCTCTCTGGATCAAAATCAAATTACCCCGGTCGACCATGAGAACAGTAACAGACTGCAGTGTCCACGCACCTGAATAACCGCATTAGCCGGAGTGCAGCCCAACACGCCACGCCGTAACAAACTCCCATCGTGTG
>JAQGAU010001703.1:0-18060 GCA_034698045.1 Paramacrobiotus richtersi | reverse complement strand
GCGGAAATGCCGACTTTGATTAAAAATGATCGTTAAAAGCCTCTCTATGCAATATTCTCTCGGCCCCTGTCAAATATGGCTGCAAACAATTTTCGCTTTGATGCTTATCGAGGGATATGGGAGAAAGGGCTGCAGTTCCGTTTGGAAAGCAACAGGAAATGATTGGGATTATTAATTGAATAATATTACTGGAAGCTGTATGAATGTGGTGTGTACCGGCAAAAATGTGTCGGATTCCAGTGGGTGATGGTGTAATTTGACCTTCGGCTGGCTTTTCACTCGTGTCAGGAATTCGTATGAATTTGCGTGTAAATTTGTGGTATGATCATGGATAAATTTGACAAAATATATTTCAACGAGATATTTACTCAAAAAACATTATATTACAAAAAACTCATTCATGTACGGTTGCAAAATACTTCAAAACCGTAAAACAATTCTTTATGTATTGCGAGCCTTAATTCATAAAAAGATTTTCCACTATTTGTTAAAAAAACCTAATAATGCATTAATGCTATCTAATTAATATACGAAAAACAACAGAAATAACTGATAATTATGCAGCTTTCGGTTTATTACGTGATTGTGTCTAACATGCGTAATATATGATTTTTAACGAATTAATCGCAAAAGAAATTTTATTGGGATTTTTTTGCACCGCTATTCCAGCAGCGAATAGCATAAACCGAAAAACCTTAATTTTTCTAAATGGCTCCCCATGGTAACCGTACGCTTTAGCGCATTTCCTCGCTTTCGACTTACAAGTGTGCAATAAAATCCAATAAATCCGGCGATAAAGTATCATCCAGCCGCGTCAAACCGTAATAACCGTGTCAAGTGGTGCATCTTGAAAAGCAAAATTACATCCACAACACGAAGGAGAAGAAAAAAATCCCTCTTTTCCACAATATATCACATGCTGGTGTGTATAATCCGGACCGGAGAATAATCACCACGAAAATGCCAGCCACTTGGCGCTGGCCAGATAACACACCGAAGGGGAAATGGTTTATTTAACTTAGAAGGACCATTCCGCTAACAGATTACGCCACACAAGCGTTCTTTGATTTGTTTATATATTCCTACGCGCGCGCCAGCACCCAACGCTCGTGATCCTGCATATATACATATACATATACAGCACGCGATAGAGGACCCTAAAAGAACGGGATCACTTAATCCAGGGATGGTGTCTATGTTGACCATATGGGCCCAGCTATTCAAGGCTGATTACCCACAGAAGAACATCCGAGAAAAACCAGCCGCGTATTATTGGCCGATCGATCATTCTTTGCATGCAGTTGTATATACGGCCGTGTATGTACGTGTACGGTGTACATGCCGGCCGTTTAATTGGACTGATGCGCGCGCCATATCAGCCGGAGAATTTACGGCTTGTTGTACGAGCGTATATTTAATGGGCTGTTAAAGAAGATACCGGGTTTTCTAATTCGAAATGAGAGATCTACGTGAATGAATGAATAGGCCCGACACACACGAATTGAATGAATGGTTGAATGAGCGGAACACAATTGGACTGTATGAACGGGGACGGAAATGCGCACGCAAAGTTACTTAGCGGTAGTAGTTTACATTTCTGACTGCGTATTGCGTCGAATTTGTGCTTTATTGTACGTAAATTTAACCCGGTTTCTTCGCTAGACCGAAAGTACATTGTGCAAGCTTACTGTGCAATCATGCATTATTACGAATTTACAAAAAAAATATGAATGACAGAATCTACAAAACATGTACATGTTGTGCTTTCGATATAACCCGAGATTTAATAATTATGTCTATAAAAGTTTTTGTACTTACAGATTACACGAACTTACAGATTTCTCCGTAACACAGTTTTGCAAAAAAAAATATTCATTTACATATATGGCCCATATAATATGGGCAAAAAACAGTAAGACTACATTGCCGTAGCAGTTCTGCACGATGCCAGTTTTTCTTCGATACTGACATTAGTTGCAAAAAGAGTTTCTCGCTAAGAAATTACTATTTGACTATCTACATTCTACAGTACATAAAACCCAGAAAACGGTAAACTATCTGATGCCTAACAGAAAAGTCAACTGCGTTTCTTTGGTGTGGTATTTATAGTTGTACGATCTACGATTGTAATAGTACCTAAAGCGATCGCTTTCAGTTAACTTTCATTTAACGCAAAAACACGAATCTTTAATCGTTTACGCGACCGCACTTAACTTTTGAAAGGTCAAACCCGTAACACCCAGTTAAAAGTTCAAGTTACAATCCAAAATTAGTGAATTCTAATGGTTACAACACATCGTAACCGTTCTGCACATGTCACATCTGTAGAAACGATTACACCTCACAACATCACCATTTCACCGGAAATGCTCCAGTTATTACTGCTTCCTATGTTACAGCTCGACAACTCACTTAGCTAATGAGCCATATTCTCGTGTGCGTGCCAGTCTGCGAAAGAAACGGAAAAACACCCAGAAAGCTGGAAGAATGGACCCTTTGATCAACAGATTCAACACGCCACGCGCACCACATGAAGCCATCACATTCATGGGATATTTGCATGTGCCGATGTGAGAGCATGCCAGGCATATCTCCTCGCATGTCCAGCACATTCTCACCAATAAAAACTGTGCATTCCTGCGAGTCGTGCAGCAGTGCAGCAAAACACACACAGATTGCCATCAGGAATAACTTAGCTGATTACGGCCAGTGTCATCGCTCATCGCGGTGGCATGTTGGTTATATGAGTTCATATGTATCAGGAAGCCGGTTCTTTTTGCTGGGGAAAGATTAGAAGAGCGGTGGTCGTTGTTTATGGTGGGGAGGATATTTAATATGCAGAATGTCACGTTGGTCACTGGATGGTCATCAATAACTTCTCGTGTTTATATCAAGGAGTTTAACCCCCAAGTAGCGTGGTACGTGGTGGCAACAAAACAAGTAGTATCGTTGATCGCGGAAACGATACCAGAACATTCGACAAGCCGGCAAACGAGCATATACAGTACATGTACACGTATTAACAGGCTTGGCAAGCATTTTAATAAAAAATAATTTATATGCAGATAACTATATTGCTAACCGTGTATGATGTTACGTACTCGAATGTGCTAACATTGCGCTATCGGTGGTGCATAAAGCTTCACACCAGTCAAAGACAGATGAGTGCTCACATATTGGAAATACAGATGTTTCAAAAGACTTAAGTAAAAATTTAGATAATTCAGATACGCTTCTAAATTCGCGCAACAGCTAAATGGAGAAAAATACGATTAGAAAGACCCAAAAAAGGACTGGCGCCCTACGTTGTCTAATCGAATATGTCTGGTACTGTATGCTGTGAAAGTAACCTTTAAAGGTCTTCAGGTGTGACGCCTCAGCTTTGTGTTCCCATCAATAAACGTAATCTAAAAACCGTGCTTCTTTTCTCTAAAATGGTTCCGTAGACCCCCAGCGTAGAAAACTATTAATTTTATGAGTACGAGCATACCGGCATTCTCGAAAGAGTCCTACAGATGTAACAACAATGAACATAACCATAGAAGTATATTAAGTGTCTTCACAAATAACAGATTCCGCGATATACTGCAGCCCTAATGCGGATGGGATGCTATATATGAGCCACATTTTAAACACAGAATAAAGCGGACCACATGGTATCTATGTACTTGGTACCAACTCAGACCTTCTGTTTTTCAGTTCGTCTGCAACTAGACAAAAATATTTTAAAAATGTGCTTAAAATTTTCGCCGTTACTTCGCAGTAAATGCGCACAAATGCGTTTTTGAACAATGCAGCTGCATTGCAGCGTGAAGTTCTAGCTATATTAAAATGTTGGAAGCCAATAAACGCAGATTGGTGCACAACCTGTACACACCGATGCGCGACCGTTTTGATTCGTTCTCAGTCTTGAGGAGGCCAAAAGTATTAACATTGAGTAGAAACTGGCCTCACAATAGCCTATCAAAGACCACTGATGTCAAATGACTGCATGCTCATGAAGAACCATACTCCGATAAAAAAATGCCGATTTTGAACACACAATTCGCATTCCTTCTCCTACCGGGCGCGGATGGGTTACCCATAACGATAAAACAACCATTGTGATTTGCAACATGTTTCCGGACTTAAATCGTGACAATGTGGTGGACTGACCAATTTACAACAGCTGAAACCTGTCTATATATACAGACGCTCTGTATTAATGTTCATCGTAATGAAAACTACCGATTATGCAACAATATATCGGTAAGCAAAGTTTCGATATACGCCTGCGGTAGAAACGGCTAATCGGATGGAAGAACTAATCATGTAATTCAAGTCAGACAGTCAGGTTATGGTGCTGAATCCTGATCATAGCTCGTTATAGAGTAATTACAGTGTACAGGTACGAGCCAAGTGCGGATTGGGATTTCGTACCATAGCGTAAGGATGGAGAGCCACCTGTTGTTGCTCGTCACCGTATTTCTGTGGGGAATCATTGGTCTGGATGCAGATGATATCCCTGTTTGCACCACTGAGGTCTGCCAGCGCATAGGTAAGGAACTTTGGTTGTAAAATGAAATAAATTGAACAAAATACTCTATGGCATTCATGGATGACAGCGATCAGACTTGTACTGTGCAAATCAAGACAGATTCTGCTTGATTGTCGACTGATTTTAGGCCACGACGTCGTCTCAAGCATGGACCTCACTGTCAATCCATGCGACGACTTTTTCGAGTACGCTTGTCGGAAATGGAAAGAAAGCCATCCACTGAAGCCGGAACAGGACGCGATCGACCAGTATGCCCTTCTCAAGGAAAGAATTGCAAACCAACTAGAAGGTACACCATAAACAATAGTACAATACTTATTCAAACAACTTTGCACAAGCTGTGCCTGTGATAATCCACATAAACTTTCGCGTATCGTTATCGGTTTTGTTATAAATGCAGATTTATTTGAAAATGCCACGGCCCAGAATCCTACGGAACAGAAAGCTTTGGACATTTACAAACAATGCAGACAGCAGAAACCAGGCATGTACATGTAGAGTTCGAATTCTTCGCAACTGCATATATCTCGCATAACTGGGACCGATGTTATAAAATTTAGACGACAAACCAGGCGGCAAGGTTTTACTTGATATCCTGAAAGAACTACTTGGTGGATGGTCGGTTCTGGAGAAGGACCAGAACACCTCCACTCCCCAACTGGACAGGATCATTGCACTGCTGCAGCAAAACAACATCCAGACATTTGCCAATTTTCATGTGGATGAAAATATGGCATCTTCGGATCAAAATATTCTTTACCTGCAGCCAACCAGCAGCCATATAGCTGTGTATGGTGGCTTTCGTAACGATTTCAACATGACTTTGGAGCAACAACTGCAACGACTGAAAGCAGTGGCGCAGCGGTTACTCGAGAATTCCACAGCGCAGGTCCGAATCGAAGATGTGATGGACAGGCTAAGAGATATCGTGCAACTGGAAGCTAACTTTTCGCTTGTAAGTGGGAATCCAAACCGATACTAATGGGACACTCGCTTGCATTATCAATGATAAAATGTGTCCCGACTTAATAAAATGTGTTCCCGCGGTAGAGAAACCATCTAGTCGCCCTTTATTCTGACCTTTCTATGAAAACCCGTCACGCAAAACCGCCCTATAAATCACGAAAATGGTGTGAATTTAGGGTATCAGGGGACGCCAAGACCCAAATAACCGCATGACCTTTGCTGATTTCTCCCAGCCGCCCTTTCGATCCAGATTCTTCAAGCAGCTTGCCGACACATTCAACGCCATCCTTAACACTTCCTCGGTGAATTTCACCGCAACACCGACAACGACGGTCGTACTGTTCATGCCAGCGTATCACGAAAACATGGACAAGAAACTCGCGGAACTAGAGTTGGAAGGCTCTGCAGGAGAAAGAAAGCTCATTGACTGGTTATGGTGGAAAGCTGTCGATCACTACCTTAATCGCCTTTCGTCGGACTATTCGGGAACCATTCCAGATGATGATTGTGCGGAAATAGCAGAAAATGCAATGCCGTTGACTGTGTCGCTGGTTTATGTTAGGAAATACATTTCCACTGACGCCGTTAGTAAAGTAAGTTATTAGACCATTATACTGGTTTTGCGGAGTTTGAGAAAGCACCTCAAGTGGAACTTCGTCCAAAGGGTACAAGAACCAACAGTTGCCGTAATACAACTCCTTTAACAGGCAAAGTTGCTTCTAGCCGATGTAACGGAAGGAGTGCGGGAACTCGTTCTTGCAGCCAGTTGGATGGATGCCCCGACGAAACTGGCTGGGCTAGACAAGCTGAACAACACCTTGCATATGATTGCCTATCCACACGAAATATGGCAAAACCTCACGATTCTGGATGAGCTGTACAGAAAGGTACGTAACATTCATATTGCACAGCAACAAGTGGTCGTGCGTGTCAGATAGGCAAATCTTTCAAGATTGAGGTGAAATCCACATTTTTCGAAACTCGGCGGACCATCGATCGCAGCGAAAGCTGGAATAACCTAAACAAACTACCAAGACCTAACAGCCGAGATAATCCTTTCGACCCGGATCACCTAACTGCTGTGAATGCGCAGATGCAGAACGACAGGAACTTTATCGGTTGGTGTACCTGTGCATATTATACAATACCATAGGGCCTATCAGACGAAGAACGCCTTACTGTAGTCTTTATTTAAACTGAGGTAACAAGATGGATGATGGTACGTTATGTTCTACAGCAATTTCCGCAGCAATGCTGCAAGAGCCAATGTTCTTCCAGCATGATTTGGACATTGCAAATTATGCCAGATTAGGATGGATGCTTGGTCACGAGTTGACACATGCCTTCGACGATAAAGGTGAGATATTAGCGCAAGCACCACTAGTACTGATCCACTAACTGTAGGAGATTCTTTTCACGGTTCAAGAGTCAGGGTTATTTCACGGGCAATTTTTTTGTAACAACAAGAAGGTAAACATATCCATTCATTGCTAAACGAAGTTCTGAACTAAGCGTTGTGGGATATTTTTTGGTTACCGGTGCGCTGGCTGGATTAAGCCAGAATTGCCCGTATTAAACAGAAGTTAAATATTTTTTCTGCGATAACAGGAAGAATGTTTGGGAAGGATGGGAAGCCAGACGAACTATGGACAAATGCAACCATGGTCCACTACGAGAAGAAAAAACAAAGGATGATTGACTTCTACAGTAATATCAGTACACCGGTCGGGAATGTTAACGGCAAGCTGACTTTGAACGAAAACATTGCGGACAACGGCGGTTACAGAGCAACTTACAAAGTACGCACGTGGAACCATTGTAGTGACTGCACTGGAACTGGTACTTTACTTTTTTAGGCATATCATGCGTTTTTGAATCGCACCCGATCTCCGGGCTTCAAGTTGCCGGGTTTGGAGCAGCTAAGCACGAGCCAACTGTTTTGGCTTATTGCCGCACAGGTATCCGAAATTGCTATATAACGCTGACGTTGTGTGTGCCCGACTGGTGTTTACCTGTTTTAATAGACTCAGTGCTCAAGTCGCACGCTGGATTCCTTGCGAAGGGAATTGTCAGTTAGGGACCATCCTCCTTTCAAAGTACGCGTGATAGGACCTTTCTCCAACAACGAAAACTTTAGCAGAGATTTTAATTGCTCTGTTGGATCGCCCATGAATCCCAAAGAGAAAGCATGGTGAAGGGTTCGAAAGGAAGGTTTCGACCTGCTATGCCGCTGATCTGGCCAACAACACTGTACATGTGTATTCAGCCTACTGTCCAAATACTGTATCAAATAATATAGGAGTATCTGTAGACGAATACAAAAATATTTGAAACACATTAATATACGCAATCTACGTTACCAGTGCCTACGTATAGGACGCCACTGGTTTTTCGTATTCGCTAGGCTAATGACTTAATCCGCTATGAAAAGCTTAAGCTAGACTCTGGTCAAACCGATGGTTTTGCGCGAAAGCGTGCCACAGCACCGGGATAAACAGTCCATAACACCCATACAAAGAAAAGATGAACGTCCATTGTCCTTTTGTCCGCGTAATGAGCGGTTGTCCTGCAATACGGTCAAAAAGTTTAAACAGAGACACCGCATTTCCACGTTTCCGGAGCAAAAGATTGTCCGAAAACTATTGTGCATTCCCTGATGCTCTGATCAAAACCGAAGAATGCTGCACCTTAATTGTGTGGTTTCAAAAAAAATTACCGGTCTGTTCCTGTAATCATGTGCAAACTAATCGAACGTTGCGATCTACATGCCGCGATCCATTCAATCAATTTCGATATCTAGTCTTACCTAAGCCCAGAAGACTACCAATTAGTCGAACGATTCAAATGTGCTTTGGAAGGGATCCAGTGGATTACCATTTTGAAAGCTGTTAAATTTAGTACTGAATCCAAAAAAATGAAGGTAGAGTTGGTGGCTGTTATTTCGTAAAGAAGATGTTTACTGTTTACCAAGCGGAAGTATACTTAATTCACTATTAATGCTCAAGTCGACTTTGTTAAACCTTATCTTTGAAGATTTCGAGTTCTGCGAATTAGTCCTTGAACCAATCTATCAAAAATTTCTGCTCGTCAGCGGTGCACTGAGATTAGGCAGGGCAAAATAACGACTCTAATGGATTTTTGGCATTTAATTTGCTTATTTGTACAGTTGTACATACAGAGAGTATAGTATGTGTATGTCGGCAGAAGACAATCTCAGATGTGTTAGCAGCTAGTAACAACTATAACTTGCAATGAACTTGTCCAGTCGACCACCTGAAGGTAAATACTGTCCTGCTCTTTGATTTATAGAAGGAAATTATAGTTTTATGACTTTGACTTCGGTACGCAAATGTTTCGGGTGCATGCAAACATTAATGCAGCGCATATGGAAAGCCACCTCAACAGCTGCACTTTTCTTTTCCGATGCATGTTATTGTTGTCCAAATACTTCGGCGTATGTATTAGCGGAAATCTCGCCGGACGAGTTTCGAAAGAGAAAATTCTTTTCCACAACACTGGCCAGTGACACGTGACTTAAGCGATCATCGGGTTTTATCTTTGTACGTGTGCACTGACGTCCTAAATTCTATGTATACCATTAGCTAGACCACAAAACTGAGCATAAAGGTCCAAGGTACACTTCGTGGTTCCATAGAATTTCGATCAGTAAAAGCCCGACATGTACTTACAATTGTTAGGTATGTCGAAAATTGTGTTAATGGTACAATTTTAATAACAGATGTTGTTAGTATGTGCCAAAGGCATTGTAACAAATCATAGCAGGATGAACTGTTTCTCATAATCACATCAAGAACTGTGATGCAGTAACAACACTTCCCTACCGCAGCGGCATTTTCATAAACAATTATGAGCAACACATTTCAGATTAACTTTGTGCCCGCAAAATCCCTATCAGGGAGATTCCTGCCACAACAACCGGCAGTCAATAAGAAACGGTTAAAAACTGCCGAAACTATTTTGAAAACCTTGCTCTCTTGTTCCGGCTGCCTGACTGGCGGTGTTACCACCGGCCTGCGCGGCACCACCGGCATTCACGCCACCGTTTCCGCTGGCTCGATTATTGCTCAGGCCGCTGGACTGGGTGCGTCCGTTACCGGCAAAGTGGTTGGCCTGGTTGTCGCTTTCCGCTATGCCTGATCCTCCAACTGCGGCATTACCGGCACCGGCCGCAGTACCGCCTGCCTGGGTTTGCTTTTGGAAAGCACTATTCTGGAAGCCGGTGTTGGAGCCAAAACCACCGCCGCCAAAACCGCCACCTCCAAATCCTGGGCTACCGCCGCCAAAGTTGTTAAATCCTGGGCCGCCGCCGCCGCCAAATCCGTTGTCAAATCCGCTACCTAATAAAGAAAGAAACCGTTTGCGCTGTGTAGAATGTTATAATCTGGGAATCACACAACACAAACTGACGTCTTAGAAAAGTAATATCAATCTATAGTCTATGCTGACCAAGGGGACAATCCCAGGCCCCATATTCAAAAAAATCCGAAAACGCTTAGGTGGACACAGGGTGACCCCATCAGCTCTAAAAAATTATTTCTGGCTGCTGTGATCCAGTTCGACCCCCTAGGGCTAATCTGTATTACAACGTATACAGTGTACCATACAATATGTGTGTAATGCATATGTACCGTACAACGGAACGACGGGCTAAATTCGCTTGAACCTGATCCTTTAAAAATCCTCCAATTACAATTGAAAACTTACTTTGAAGACATTTCAGCACGATCAGAAATATCGAAGGGGACAGAAACTGATCCACCCCCAAGATGTTGCATGAGCTGGCGTTATTATACCTTTCACGTGTTGTTTTCATAAAATCATATCATTTACATTTTACCCAAATATTAAGACTCCAAATGTTCAAGACACTGACCGAATGTCCAGTTTTGTTCAGTGTTAGCGTTTTTTTGTTTTGTTGGAGGAGCTTAAAAATATCTGTTATCCGGCGTTTAAGTTATTCAGCACTACTGCATATACATACATACATGGTATACTGTATACATTGCAATACGGAATTACCCCCAAGGGGCCCAGCTGATTCACAGCAGCCAGAAATATTTTTCTGGAGGTCATGGGGTCACGCTGTGTCCACACAAGAGTTTTCGGAATTTTTTGAATATGGGGCCTGGGATTGTTCCCTTGTGAGTAATGTAAATTCTGATTCAGATGCTGCCAGTACACAGCTGAAGCTAATCAGGTACTGGCTATATACTTCAGCCGTCAGTCAATCAGAAACTGTTAGAACATAAGGGAACGCACCACTTTGGAAGCCGTGCTGTTTCTGTCCGGCTGCCTGACTGGCGATGTTACCCTGGGCCTGTGCGGCACCACCGGCATTTACACCGCCGAATCCGCTGGCCAGATTATTGCTGGTGCCTCTGGACTGTGTCATTCCATTGCCGGCAAAGTGGTCGGCCGTGTTGGTGCTGATCGCATCACCGGCCCCGCCAACTCCGGCATTACCGGCACCGGCCGCTGTACCACCTGCCTGGGTTTGCTTCTGGAAAGCGCTATTCTGAAAGCCGGTGTTGGAGCCAAAACCGCCGCCTCCAAAATTATCAAATGCACCACCACCGCCGCCAAAGTTATTAAATCCGCCACCTAATTAGGGAAAGAACCGTTTGCGCTATGTAGAAGAACGACAGAATGGTATCTTAAAATAAAAAATTACATTTCCGTTAGCGTTAAAATCAGTCTAAATTCTAAACTGAGTGATGGCTTTGCTATTACTTTATGCTGCTGCCAGTTCGCAATGGTAACACGCTCTGCATACGTATTCGTAAACGTTATGTAACAAACAATATATGTAATAAAGAATTTAAGCTTTCCCGGAAAACGAACATCTACGTGATATTCATGTTTTTTAACTGGCTGCGCATGCACGATATCGAACTGTACAGCTATGAACAAATCTTTCTCTAGATGCTGTTAATGTCAGAATTTATTTTATGCTTTCAGGTTACTTTTGACTTCAGTTTTACTTTAAGTAAGCTTAGGAAATTGCAGAGCTTAAAGTTCTTTCAACTAGTTACTATAGTATTTTTGTGATAGTGTTGGCGATAAGTTGATTAATTTGCCGTAACACAACTACACCAAATTAAAATTAACTCGTTAGTTAACTCATATTACAAAATATTAACTCATATTACAAAATATCATGCAGAGCTGAGAAAATTCGGAACATAAGATTTTACCACAGAGACCATTTTATAATTATTATTACGCGTTGAGCACTAACTTACCTCCAAAACCCGCGAAGGCTCCGATTATAAACGACAAAAACACTGTTTGGCGCAGCATTGTTGCAATAATGAAGACAACAACAATGATGGGAACAACGATCCTGCAGATATACCGCTCGGCAACCAACAGACAAAGTTCACGGCAAAATTATGATTAACAATATTCAGTGAGCATCCAGCACTTGTTGCTTATATCCACGTTGAAATTATTGCCACGGACATGTTTTTAGGACTATACTTGCTGTAACTGTTCGTACGTTTAGCGTCGTTTAATATACTTGGCCTATACGTCCGCAGCGCACTGTAGTTCCGGAATGTTTATGGAAAGACAGTAGGAAATATCTGGAAATACCAGCTGGGCGGTATGACTTTACTGCTAATTCATGCGGACTGGTAATGTTGGCGTCGGAAATTGCTCGAAGGAGTAACGATAAAATATACATAAATTATCTCTGGCTTCCAAGGTACGTTGGCCATTTCTTGAGCGTTGGACTAACATATGCACAAAATTCAGGTTTTCACAATGACGAGGCGATTATGCTGTTCATATGCCGTTGGAAGGTTCATAGAAAGTCGTCGAGCATACAGCTAATTACAAATGACTTCGTAAAGGTTTGTTTCCCTAGTTAGAACTAACACCAATCTGAGTAGACCAATTCACAAAACCAGTTGCTAATAACAAATGCAATCGGAAGTCGAAGATGATACTGGACTTTTTTTTTGTTACCAACTCTCACAGTACTGCGACAGGAGTTATGTTGCAGTACACTGCAGTCTAAGTTTATAATCTTCGGCTTGTTGTGTTGTATATAGATCCACTGCAAACAACTACATAGACAAAGACCGCAGTATTTACCGCTATATGCGCACGTCGCAGGTTCTTTGCGTGTTATATTGCCACCAGCCTTATAACACGTTCACACTCGCGTAAACATATACGTAACAAAATTAGCAGTAGCCGAAGATCCCCGGGATCCAGTATGCCTATTTCTGCAATCTTGCAATACCCAAAATATCTATTAGGGCACACGGGTCAATAGACCCTTTTTCCTTTCCAGTTCTTCATAAGAATTCAAATGCTATGTTTATATTATTGTCAATATTTCATGGTAAACGGTCTCGTTATGCAACCAAGAGAATCAGAGATTCCCTTACTTAGTGACCTTTAGAATCTCTTGGTTTGCACAGGAAGACCGTTTAGGTTCAAATCAAGAGATATTCTTAGTAATGCATATATTCAATCAGGAAAAGCAGGAAGGGCCTGTATATACCGTTATATGGTACACACCTACACATGTGCATTAACATATATTTCAAAGCAAGCACTGTTATAAGTAAGCTGTATTAAGTTGCCGTTTGTGCTAATGTTGTTAACATAATCCCACCCGCCATCGCCGTAAGTTACTCGCTTAACTTTCGGTGCCGAAGCATCTACACATTCGACCAAGCCGAGTGTACTCAGTGTAGCTTAAGGTCAAAAGCTAAATCTAAAAGTTGTTGTGGTTCGCGATTCTTTGAGCGACCGGACAGATACGAAAAAGCGTGTCATGTTTTCTGTTAATGTTACAGCGGCAGGGATGTGCTCCAAATATACCGAAGCACATGATCAAATTACGGTTTACCAGTTTTCCGACAAAACATTTTTCCCGATCGAATGTTTCCCGAATAACTTGTTGGTGTGTTCTTGCGAAATTCTACAGTTCGTAGACAGTGCTTGCAAAAGCCTTGCTACTTACCAGTTATCACTTCCTTCATTAAAAATGTTCCGACCGTCGACATTCGAGGTGCTAGACCTCGGGTGTACGTATTTTATTGTCTAGGTACACGTAGTGCATGTTGCCTGCGTAAGCCGTCTGCCGTACTACAGTGGGAATTAAAAATATTATTCGAATGATTTTGTTTCGCGTCTTTGGTACGGTTTCGCCGTTTCGGTGAAGGCAGCTAGGCTCCCAATAACCGCATGACCTTTGCTTAGTTCTCCCAACCTCCTTTCCATCCAAATTCTTCAAGAAATTTTCCGACAAGTTCAACGCCAATCCTTAACAATTCGTCGGTTGATTTCGGTTGAATTAATATAAATAAATATTGATATTAATATTCACTACGATGTTCGTCATCGCGGATGATACCTGTCATGTCCGAGCGCATACTTTGTAATATGCGGCTCCGAGGAGCTGCTAGAAAGTAGACGAAAGAGTCGTAGTGGCCGACATATTACATAACATTCTATCGTTTTGCAATCGCCAGGAACACTTATAACTGACGGGATCACGGTTCTATACAAATGCAATGCTGGGAATGCCATTTGTCATACGTACGTATTTCAGCTGTTCAGCCTGTTCTTGCAATGGCCTATCCATTTACATACTTACAGTATATAGATCCCAGGTAGACCGATGCAACAACCGTTCGCAGTACGGTAGTGTAGAAAGCGCGATTCGATCAATTTGTATGGAACGATTCTTTACCAGATAAGCAACACTATGCAGTGGAGGTGCGCTGCATAACTGACGAATTCAAGCGCGTCGTTGTTCAACTGTACAGATATACGATACGAAAATACTAAGTTTTCCCGAAGCACGCATACATTTTCGCGTTTCTGTTTTCAACTTTAGATTGATTGAAATTATAACAGGCAGAACCAGCTTCCAAAATCAAGGGTCACGCTGTATCCGCAGTCCACAGGCTGTATTTCAGGGTGGTATTTTGGTCGCATTTGCACAGTCACTTTTGCGGTGCCAGGCTTTACCGTGGACAGGTCCTATTGGCTAGCATTTCGCACTGCGAGGCTCATATACACTGATGAAATCTGTTATTTGATTGCCCGTGTCCTCATCGACACACCACGACTGTCCACTGTCCAAGGAAAGTTAACGTGGGTGGTCCTTGCCATCCGGGGGTGCACATCGGCATAAGATATTTCAGGAGCTACAAAGGGATAACATCGAACGAAATGTATACTAACCTGCTACGCGTACTGCGTGAAAACAAAGATGCTTATAATTAATTGTACAACCAAGCAAAGCTTAGCAAAACAAGAAGACTGTACCAAGAACTTACTATATCTGAACTTACTTTAGTTATATAGTAAGTTCTTGACTGTACAGATGGTACGAAACATATGCTATTACCGTGAATATCCTTCCTGGAACATGAAAGATTAGTTCAAGTTATCAATATTGATATTGTCAGCTGATAGGTTTTGCAACAGGTAAACAAGTGAAGGAAAAACGTGAGGTGTTACTAGCAAAGGTCTCTCTTCGTTCGCTCTAATATCAAGCCAGCGCACGAGCAGTTTTTCCCCGCAACAATACCGAGATTCTGTACACGCTGTTCGTATGTGTACAAACTGACATAAGATTTGCAAGTGCCAAGGATATCTCAGATCGAAAAGTGAAATTTTTGCATTTCGATAAAGATTCTAATTCTGAATATGATGAGAAAAGCCACACTGCAATAACACCGAGGCGTCTGAGCTGGCCATACAGTATACTTATTTTGTATGGAGAACAACTGCCTTTCGTTTTTCCGTATTTTCGTGTAAATAGAAATAGGAATTTTTAAGCCTGAATGAGAGTGAACGAGGAAACTAAACAGTGATCCATTTTGACACTATTTTAAGGCTAGATTCCGGTCCAATTGTAGGTTTTGTGCGAAAGTGTAAACATGCCAATGGTTCCGAAGTCGAGAAAAGTTAATTAGGAAGCCTTCTTGTTCAAAACTATTTAAAATCAATTCAAAATTTGACAGCCATCCTTTCCGGCTGAAAGTGGTTCACAATCCAAACAAACTGGATAAAAATACGAAGAATTTTGAAGGCGAATGTACGCAAATGAAATGCGATACAGAGCGTACATAATGTTTGCGCCATATCTAGAAAGGGGACAACAGCCGAGCTTTGTATTTGCAGCGCTCTTTGAGCGATCAGAAAGCCCCAACTATAAGAATCCGCCCGCAACAGGTGTGGCCGATATGAATCAAATGAGCACAGGTATTGACGGACACAACATCAGCGCAACGGTGACTCCCTACAACCGAAGGTCCGGTTCTTCCCGTTAAGCACCGTTTTTTTTCAAAAGCATCCCCTTTCCCGCCGTCTGTGTTATACGAAGAGCCCACAATACTAGATACCGGCTTCTGCCGTTGCTTGCCGCCGTATCGAATTTCTATATGCCACAAACGTCTACGGAGAACTGCAGAACATGGCTAATTTACATCAAAATTCACCCCGTTCTCCGATCGTTCGAGCCATACACTGGCATAGTCAACGGCGGACCGAAGAAACCATCAACCCTGGCTCTTGCCGTTGCGTACCCCAGTAATGGCCCGTACCGGCCCTAAACTTGTTCATTAAACGGCGACCCAAGAACTCGTGTCCCCGAGTTCTTGGCGTTGCGTACCCCAGTATTGGTCCAACCGGCCATAAACATGTAAGTTATACAGCGACCCAAGAACCCGGGTTCTTGCCGTTCCGTACCCCAGCAATGGCCCGTACCGGCCAGTAGTAGCTGTCGTTTATCGTCGTTATAATCAAGTCTATTATCGTATACAGCGTCGTCTACAGTACGCCGTATAGTCATTCAACTGTGGCATAAATGTTCGTCAGATAAACACCTTGTTTGCGGCTTTTACTGTTAAATTGCCGACTAATAACATCAGATCATAACAATAACAACATGCAGTAACCTTGTCCAGTCGACCATACAAATTCCCGCAAGCAAATACTGGCTTGCTGCATGTTTGTTTCATGCAAGTCGAGTTGTGACTTTGACCTCAGGTTTCGGGTGCATGCAAACAAACGTTGTGCAAATTCAAAGCAACCTCAAAAATCGTTCGTCCAGCCCGCTGCATGTTGTCAAAATACTTCGCGCATAAACGGGAATCTTGCCGAACGAGTTGCAAAAATAGGACATTTTCTTCAATAATATTTGCCTGTGTGCCGGCTAGATGCACTGTAGCAAACCGTGACACGATGAATTATTTCTTCTTGAAATTTATCAACATCAAAACCTGATGTACTGTAATAACACCCTTTTGATACAGTAGCGGCATTTTCATTTATAAAGTATGAGCAAAGAAATTTCAGATTAATTTTGTGCACAAAAATCTCGATCAACCTGGTACTTAATCAGTCGACAGTCAAGCAGAAACGGTTAGAAGAAGGGGGC
Organism: Paramacrobiotus richtersi; assembly: GCA_034698045.1. Taxonomy (NCBI): domain Eukaryota; kingdom Metazoa; phylum Tardigrada; class Eutardigrada; order Parachela; family Macrobiotidae; genus Paramacrobiotus; species Paramacrobiotus richtersi. The sequence goes on along the minus strand of JAQGAU010001703.1, from coordinate 1,126 downwards.
GAAACCGCTTTGGAAACCGTGTGATCTCGTTCCGGCTGACTGACTGGCGGTGTTACCACCGGCCTGCGCAGCACCACCGGCATTAACACCGCCGAATCCGCTGGCCCGATTCAGACTGGAGCCTCTAGACTGGGTCATTCCGTTGCCGGCAAAGTGGTCGGCCGTGTTGTCGCTTTCCGCATCACCTCCTCCTCCAACGCCGGCATTACCGGCGCCGGCCGCTTGACCACCTGCCTGGGTTTGCTTTTGGAAAGCGCTGTTCTGAAAGCCGGAGTTGGAACCAAAACCGCCGCCGCCAAAATTGTTAAATCCACCGCCACCGCCGCCAAAGTTGTTGAATCCGCCGCCGAATCCGTTACCTATAGTAAGAGAGAAGAACCGTATTCGCTATGTACAACCTCGAAAGTTGTAGTCTGACACCACATAACACAAAACTACATTTCAGGAAATTAATCATTATAATTATTAAATTAAATTTAAATAAATTAAATTAAGTTAAATATAATTTAAATTAATTATTAAATTATACTTAAGTATTCTAAACTGAATGATGGCTTTGTATTTTCTTTATGATGCAGGTACTGCCAGTTTACAATTATTAGTGTGTACGTACGACAGTACGTATGTTAATCAGCTTGGGATCAACCATACAGCAGACAATAAAATGGAATAAAAAGTTTCGGCATTTACGTACCTCTGCGAAATACGAGTCTTTACGAACACTGTGTGACGGTTTGCACATACAGTGATTCACATGTTTTGTAATTAGCTCCGCAACACAGAACGTGCTTTTTGAGAATTTTCTTTACGCCTTAAGATCATCTTGACCTCGGTTACTTTAAATAAGCTTAGGAACTTGCCGACTAAAGTTCTTTCAATCGTCGATAAGCTGATTTGCCGTAATATAATTACTAAATTTAACAACAAATTCGTACTAAAACTCAGATCTGAGTAGACTCGCAACACACATTTTATTAAACACCATTTTATCATATGTTAAACGTTAACTAACCTCCAAAATTCGCGAAGGCTCCGATTACCAGGGAGAAAAATACAATTTGGCGCAGCATTATGGCAACAATAAAAATAATCCTACAGATATTCCGCTCGGCAAACAACAAGTGAA
>JAQGAU010001702.1:0-18060 GCA_034698045.1 Paramacrobiotus richtersi | reverse complement strand
ACAAATGAGATTCACCAGAAATACGGATCGGTTTTCCTAACATCGATCGCTTCATCCTCTCTATAAACACAAAGGTTGATTATGGTTCCAATATGGTTTCTCTTCGGATAATTAAAAGTACAACTTTCTGAGAGGTGAAACTCATTTTAGTAATTTCGATCCGCATTTATGCGACGGTCAGGTAAGCTACAATACTGCTTCAATATCCCACCTTATTCCCCATCGGCGATGGATTATTAGCAGTACCACAGCAGTTACAATCAGGCAGACTCCGGTCGCAATGTATGCGATACCCAAAAACGGATTTTTGCCGAAAAATCCGGAATCATTGGATATTACCAAATACTTCCGTCCACCATAAGGAGTAACAGGATAGTCTGCAAATTAAATACCAAAATAGTTTCCTATTTTGCCGGAGTGGTAATATTCTAAATATACTTATTTTGCAAAGTTATTCTTACGATAATCGATAGTGAAGGTATAATTTCCTGGAGGAAGCCCATCCTTAAAAGCGTGAGCTGACTGGTCAACTCGGCGAAATACTTTACGAAAATCTGGAAAGGCCGAAGGCCGCATCCATATTATGAAATCTGGAAAAGAATATCGGATACATTACTGTGTGAAACTTTATTCTGAGAATGTTCCTGTGTTAGTTTTCATACGCTTTGTCATTATTCTTATTGTTAATTTGGCCATGCCGTTGTTAATGTACTTTATGAAATACAGAAACGCCATGCAGAACCCACGCAGCTGAAGAAACCATCGAGTCCGTATCTTTTATTTGCCCAAAAACACCGTCCAGTATTCCAGCTGACATGTGCCGGTCGACCTGGTATGCTTAACCCTCTGGCACCGGACTGCCCCAGATTGGCACATGGCAATGAAAAATGAAATAGATCACACTTTAAGTTCATAATGTCGCTCATATTGTTGCAGGTATGCTATCTAGCGACAATGAACAAGTTTTGAACATTTTTTTTCGAATTTTTACACTGGTGGTATTCATAAAAAAACGATGTGCCATTCTGGCACACAAATGACCGGAAATCACACTTTCTCTTTCTGAAGCTGACACGTCTACCTTATTCACTTGAAAAAAAATCTGGGTGATGAGGAATTGTTTGGCTTACTGTCTGGTTACTTTATGAACATTGTATGCACGTTCAGACACTAGTGAAAAAATCTGGTTCAGCAGCCTGTCGTCATCCCGGATGCGTGGTTGAGGCAACAGACAGAAAATGTGCATAACTGACCAGTACAGCGGAGTCAATGTGAATGGCAGAGTTTATAGGTCACTCAGTATGCAGACCTGTACGCGCGTTGTCATGCTTTCGTTATAACGCTTTAAACCGTTGTGGAAGGTTTATACATTCACAAGCCAAATTTGTCTAATTTGTCTAATTTTTGACTATTTTTAATTCTGTATCGCACTGAATGTGAACAAATCACTGGTTGATTAAGCTTAATTGTTTCCGCCGACATTGTAAGTATGCCGGCGACCAAAAGACGGCGTACTGCAAAAAACCTTGCTAACGATGCGCTGGATACAGTAGCTGAACATGATCCAGATATTGATGACATATGCATCCCACCTAACTCTAAGGAATAGCTGGATGAGCCTGATGCTGATTATGAGGAAGCAGATGACGAAAGTGATCTATATTACAATCGGAAGACGGGGACATTCTCTATTCTTTAAATGACGATGAATTTGTCTCGCGAAATGGAACAACTTGGAAACCGAATACAGAATTTTGGGGGAAAACGCGAACGCAAAATCTGATGACCGGAAAACCGGGTGTGCCGCCGCACATCAGTTCCCGCATTCAAATACCAAACGACTGTTTTGATTTGTTTTTTACTCCGGAAATAAAGAACGTTCTGATCAAGTACACCAATCTGCATGGCCCGCGCTTATATTCTGATTGGTTACATCTAACACTGACAGAACTGGATGCTTTTATTGGTAAAATTTATTTATTTCTGACGCCCTATTGTAAAATTATATTTATAACATTATATGAACTAATAATTATAAGTTATAGATAATTTATTGTCGATTTAATATAAAATAACATAATCTAGAATTTATGTATTGTAGTTGTAACATTATATGAATTGTAAATTAAAATAATTTATTGTTGAATGATTATAAAATAATCTGAAATGTGTGTCTTATACTTGTAACATCATATAAATTATTAAATATGAATTACAAATAATTTGTTGCTGTATTAATATTAAATAAAATGATCTAATAGTTATGTACTGTATTAGAAACATTATAATAAAGTATTAATTATAAGCTGTAGATAGTTTATTGTTGAATTAAATACAAAAATAAAATATTCTAAAATTATTGTGCTATTCAAATATTATTAATTTTGTATTTGTCTAAGCTATTTAAATTATAATTCTAATACAGCAAAATGATATTTTCGCAAAGTGTATTCTAAAATTAACACTTTACGAATTTCGAGTTTTGAGATAAATGTCATAACTAATTGTTGCAACATTGTAGGGCTGCTTATTTTGCAAGGCACGAACAACGATTGTTCTCATCCTGTACATGAATTATGGAGCAAAGCAGAAGGAAGACCGCTGTACAGAGCCGTCATGTCCCGTGAGCGCTTTCACCAAATATCGGTATCTTTACGGTTTGATGACCCAGAATCGCGCCATCTGTTTGTGGGAACCGACAAACTAGCTCATATCCGCAACATTTTAAATTTGTGGGTCCCTCTTCTATCTGCAAATTTCACGCCGGGTGAAGATGTCATCGTTGATGAGCAGCTAGTTCCGTTCAAAAGACGTTGCAGCTTCAAACAGTATAGTCCGAATAAGCCACGCGGCAAATACGGTATCAAAATATGGATGTTATGTTGTGCTATTACCGGATATTGTTTCAACTTTCAAATATATTCGGGGAAAAACGGCAATCAGCCGGCTGAGCGAAGCCTGGGCGAAAGAGTGGTTCTGGATATCGTAGCGCCTCTTGGGAACAACTCCGGCAGAAATGTGTACACGGACAATTTTTTTACCAGTATGTCCCTTGCTAAAGTGAGATGGGAGCGCAATATCACTTTAGTCGGTACAATTCGGAAAAACAGAGCGGAAATTCCTGGAGAGTTTTTGCCGAACAAGAAGCGGGAAATATATTCAAGTATGTTTGGGTTTTCTGATCAGCATACCCTTATTTCGTACGTTCTGCGTGCTGGAAAGGCTGTCATTTTATTGAGTACTATGCATCATGACTGCACCACTGAAGAGGATCTGAAGCCATCGAAAGACGCAGAACAAAGAAAGCCGCAAATAATTTTGGATTATAACAAGGGTAAAGCAGGCGTTGACCTGTGCGACCAGATGATCGGCAATAACAGTCTAAAGCGGAAATGTTACCGTAGGACTATGGTCGAGGTTTATGACATCATTGATGTGAGCCTGCAGAACAGTTACGTTATCTGGACCAATCTAAATCCGGGATGGAACGTGTCGTTATCGAACAGACGTCGAATGTTTCTTTGTGATGTCGGTTATGGTCTCATCAAACCGCAGTTATTAGCCCGACTTAATGTCCCTACCCTGCAACTTGATGTTCGAAATCATATTAGCGATATGCTAGGTTTTTTGAAAGTGCCCGTACCTGAAACTTCGATCAATCTGACAAACAAAGCGGGGAAACTGGATGTACGAAAACGCTGCCAACCATGTTACAATCTTCAGAAAAAGAGCAGCAATACGTCAACGGCTTGTTTTTCATGCGCCACGCCCATATGCGGAAAACATTCGGTTTCGCTTTGCCAGCTGTGTGGCAATAAAAACTTGGGTAAGGTTTCGTTTCGTAATTAAATTATTCTGTTATTAAATTTTGTTTTTCCAAGGCAAGAAATAATTATCTGATCATTAAATAATTATCACTTTTTTTTACGCAGAGCGCGTGCAAGGAGAGGATTCGCGTTAAGCAGTGGCGCATACTGCTGATGGGAATGGATTTGTTGATACGCGTTGTTAAAGATAACCAAATTTGCTTTCGTATTTGTTTATCATTATTTTAACACAATTTTGCAGTGTGCGGAAGTAACATAACCTATGTGCAATTTCATTTGTACATGTGCGTACTGGTATTGCAAAGCCGACTCGGCAATGTAACGAAACCTTATTATGGAGATAAATTCTGCAGATATGCGATGAGCCCTGTTCATCTGCCTGTTCTCTTCTGAGTATTATTCGTGCTCTGATTGCTTGCACCGCTCAGGCAGGCCAATGGCTACTGCCTGTGCCAATTTGGTGCAGTCCGGTGCCAACGGCCGAGAATATGTCCGGCGCCAAAGAGTTAATAAGAGATTAGTGGAAATGTGGCAAAAATTACCGAAAGCCCAAAAAAAGGTAATAAAAATAGACATCCAGGAAGTACACTTCTGTTTTGAACACACCATTTCGCGTAAGTATTTGCGCTTCTGGAATTATGTAACGTATATATTTATAGGAATTTGTAAGACTGGCTGCTAGCGCCAAGATGGACCATGCAGCCAATGTGTCTTCAATGAGAAGGGCCGCCACAGAGGACCATACTGACGCTAACAATGATGCGACGCCGAACGCTGAATCTTCGGAACAGCAGACGTTCTTAACGAGCGGGAAAACCCGCAGTATGTCGGCGGCGAAGATCCATCAAAGAGCTATCAAAGCAGCCGTCCACGAGGAGCGTTTGTTTTCTGATGCCGACATCCTTTTCCGCGACACTGTATCACCAGAAGACACTGCTGTATCCGTAGCCAGTCGTCAATCCCCTTCAGCTGATGCTGTCCGATCGAGAGCGGTGCGCAAAAATCATGCTGTAACCCCCGATGGAATGTACGACGTTATTCTCGTTGAAAAAATTTAGATCAATAATGTCCAAGAGGCAGTTCTGCATTGGAAACCGCACATTGTTAGTTTCCATAGTCTGAAGTGCCCGGTGAATCTGGAAGATCTGGCCACAACAACGCTGGAATACGATGAATTGATAGATGCGCGGTCTAGCGTAAGCGGACACACAAAGTTATGTAGCCTAATCGCGCAGCTAAATACAGATCTATAGCGTACACCACCGGGCTAGAGCGTACACCCCCGGGTTAGCGGGTATATTCAGTCATCTAGTGTACGTTATGATATAGTGTTCCGTGCGATGTCCGGGAATTCAGCGATGCATATTGTGGAACACATGGCACAAGTTACATGATCACTAATTAAAACCCACGAAATATGTTAAAGTCAGTTGATAAAGCTTTATCCCGGGTATATCCCGGGTGCTCAAATCGTTACATTGTTATGTAACGTATTAGTACGGGCCACGGCTAATCGTTTGTTTTTTTTAGTCTAGCAAGCTCGCGGAGGCATATCAAAAAGAAATTGAACATCGAGGGAGCCTGTTCGGGTCCTGCGGAATATGTAAACGAGAATTCACAGGGGTAGGGCGAAAAGATTCTGCCATCAATCATATGCTTGGTAGAAAGCGCAAAACAGACGAGTCGGAGCCCAACTGCGCAGTTACACAACTGGAACAACCGAAAAAGCGTGGGACGGAATACGCATGCAGTCAGTGGGCGTCTGGACAGCTTGATCCCATGGATAAGCAGGACTATCTTCTCAGGCGGTTTCCACGTCTTGGCCGACACTGGAAACGCTATGCGGACATAAGCAAAGCCGTCGTTGTTGACAGCGGATATTATGTTTCGTCGGATACAGACCGGGAAAAGCGGACTGTCATTGTTCGGCCTGAACACGCGGCAGCCGCAGCATCGGCTCGCCTGTCTCAAGTGACTGCGAGTAATCAGGTGGTGGGCGTGAAGGAAAAGATCGCGAATCAAGCAGCTGCTTCCGCGTCTACGGCAGGTCAGTGTGTGACCCAAACTCCAGCGACTGCAGTGAGCCCTACTGATCTGAGCCCTACTGATCCGTTGACGAGTGGACGTTCGAGAACGCGGTTAACTGGAGGCACAGGAAACGAAGTGCCCACCATCGCCCAGGATACAGAGATTGTGAGATGTTCACATACTTTTTATTTTATTGCCTAAACTCATAGTTGATCATAAGGTTACTTAATCATAGGCGATAGATTTTTCATTGCTTGGGACACCTGGACCGACAGAATCTTTATTCCTCTTGATTTTTCTCTTGTGGACTTCGGAAAGACCTGCAGCCTGGGCAGATCGTACTGTACCAACTGGAATTTTTGAATGGAACAATGACTGTGGCAGTGCGGTGGCTGGCCAGCGACAGCTTGCCGTTTTCAGTTATCGGTGAACCTGTGCTGGAAGCTGATCCGTGTGTGGCGTGGACGCTGATATCCGGACAACGAAACACAAGTGATGGCCAACAATTTGTCGATGCGGTTGTACGGGAATTCAGAATGAAGAATGGGCTTGTTGAGATGAAGAATGGCTGGCTCCGACGCACTCCCAATTTGTCAGCCGTGACTGCTCCCGGGGTAGCCAGAAACTAAGGTACTATCGGTAAAGGTCTGTTATTATCGACACGTGCAAATGCTGACAAATATCATTATGCTTAAAGGTAGTGTTCCGATGCGGTATTTTGTTGTGGCTTCAGTGTGGTGTGCAGGTGCGTTATTTTGGAGAGGAGATGCGGAATTGTCCCAATTTAAGCTTGAATGCAGTAGAATGCTTGTTTATTTTGTTGTCATATGAATATGAGATTAATTGTTTTTGTTGTATATGGCGAAAAATTGTCTGCTTCTCTTATGAATTCTGTCGGACCGAATGTGAAGTCTTTTGTGCGGAACAGATGTCGTACGTGTTTTCTTTCGAAGTTTTGATTGCGTGGTTTTCGGATATTGATGCTTCAGTTTAATGCTGCAATCGGACGATCTAGGTATAAATTTATCTCAGCGTAGTAAGAAACACAAATGTAACGCAGAATTGCTCGTTTAATGTATTGCGAATGCCTTGTGCGCTCCCTGCTAAATATCAATGCGCATGAGAATGATCAAGATCAGGTTGGAAGTTTTTATACCTAATATCGATCTGAATTAAATAGCAGTACATAATAGCAAATAATTAATAAGAACAAACTTTATGGTTTGCTTTCGGATATATAATAAAAAACTGACAGACGTAAATATCGTTTGATTTACACTGTTTCGCTAAAGATTTAGTTTCGCATCATCACAGGAGCCGGAACTCTGAAACGTATTTATTGTTCAAAATAGTTCTTTGCAATTTGCTCTAGGTCATGACATATAACGCCCTAACATTACCAGACGAAAAATGTGAATTATGAATATACAAACACATAGACTGATTCCCAAAGATAGCCTCAGGTTTATTCCAAAAAGCATCGTTAAAAATAATAACCATGTATGTACAACATGTTGGTAACTACTCCCGTTGAATCAATGACATGTAAAGCTTTATCAACGCACAAATAAACAAATTCTGAATGTTCCAAATTTCCTCAATTATCACATTGAGTTTCACAGCAGATCTCGCAGAAAATATTCGAGGCAAATAACTAATAGCCCATCAGTTAGAGGACAGAACGGTTTCGCAACAACCCTATACGGAATATTAATAAAAAACACAAAACCCGGAAAACACACATCAAAAATCTTCACCGAAATCAATATTACACGATTCTTCCACTTCGCGTCTTTCAGCATCGGTCAGCTGGATCTTATTGGAGCTGCTTTGGTAAAAAGTAGAGCTCGAACTCCCATCTAGCGCGTCATCGCACATATCGTTCCAATTGGCAACGGATAAGTCCGCGATATCTTGCATATCCGCTGTACTCAGCACAAGATTCGCTGATTTCGAGATGATTCCTCTCGCACCAGCATTTACTGCAACAGACGAGTGGAAATCGCTCCGCGGTTTTACGAGATCAGTATCACTCCCGGCGGGCTCACATGCGGAAGCTTTGTCCAAGTGAAAGTTACTGCGGGTCTGCGATAGCATGGCCGATTCAGACGTACCACGATTATCAGTCGGACGTGCATTCGAAGCTAGTGGTTCAGTATCAGTCAAATTCAGTGGACGCTTGAACGGATCGGCAACGTCTGCAACAGATAATTGTTAGATCAATATTAGAAATGCAAATATAACATTCTACCATAAACCCAGTACGGTTGTCAATTCTGCCAGCTCGTTCAGTTATGATAACGCAACACAAACGGTAGTAAAAAGATAAATGGAAATGTACCTGAAAAACAGCTTCTCACCACAGCTTCCATGTTTTTAACAACGTTGGACTGCATCGCCAGGCTCGCAGGAAACTGACTAACCGGACATACTGTCTGACTTTTTTGACCAACGCTGGTGTTTGAAATTGGAAATCCAGTACAGCGTAATGAATTATGTATCGAGTGCATTGAGACAGCGTCTTCCATTGCGTCGCTCTGCAGAGATAAGCCAACGGAAAAACATGCTTACTACATCCAATCATAGTGTCTTCCAGATCGTTTGCAGTTTTCCTCTGCGCAATAACATTTCGGGTGTCCACTGTTTCGTCGCCTAATTCGAGACTATGTGAACAGATACAGTACATGTAATGGAATCGCGGTTTTTCCTTGGCGAACGCGCTTATAATTCGCAAGCACTTCTTTGGCATCGTCGATGGGTAAGTGCAGTTTTCAGGCTAGGGACTTGTATTTTAGCACCATATTATCCTTTTCGATAAGATCAGCCACTTGCTTGCATATATCTCGAATATTTATCATATTATATAGGAAATTGTACAAGAATGAAATGAATCAACCAGCAGCGGAATGATGCACTGAGAATTGTCAGATAAAATGTGCGTCACTGACAATGCGTGCGATGAAAAATTACATGACACTGACAAACAATAAAAACTGGCGCGCTAGGTAGAACAGGGAATCTTGGCTTATAAACAGCATATTTGATTAAATCCTGGAGCGATACTAGGTGGTAATCAGACCATGATCCTCATCAGTAAGTGTAATGTGAACGGTCGTGCATGGTTTGGTTGCTGTACCCAAAAAAATGTACAGATGGTAACGGTTGCATAATTATTCGATTCCCGCACGATTAATCAACACATGGAGAATGATAACTTTTAACAACCGTAAACCAAGACCAATTTGTAGATCGGTTTCTAGGTCGTACGTCAAGTGACTGTCTATCACTGCAGCAGATAACATGCATCAATAGAAGAAAACAGTCAGTCGGCAACCAATTGACTTCTAGTTTCCGTAACCAAATTAAACAGTACACACTGAAAGTAGGGCTTTTGGTTGCCGCAACCAAACAGCATTCCACTAGAACGTTAGATCAGTTATGGATTGGCTATTGCGTGAATATTAGGGACTACAACAAATAAATGTCAATTCTACAGCAAAAAAAATCACCGTAAATCATCGCTGTTTCACCTTGTACAATAAACCGTTACTGTAACAACTAACATATCAGTTTTTTCTGCGGTTTTGTGAAGGTTGTTAACTACACTCCTTTTAACCAACAACCGGTACTCAATCTCGCTACATTTAGTTTGGTTACGGTACGGGATGAACTATTTGTACATACTCACGGATGTGATTAGTAGTAGAACTTGTTACTACTGTATACGTTTGCATCATGTGTCTTCATTATCGCAATGCATTTTGATAAACTGCATGGCTTTTACCTATAAATGGCCAACGAATGACAAACGAGTCGAAAAAAGGGTTTACTAATACACATTCGATATTCATTTTATACGGTATTAAATAGTGTATTAGCCCTTAAACAGTAAGGATAAACAGAAACTGCTACCAACATGGTAGTAACTGCCTCAAGTTACAACATTACGAAATAAAACCATTGTAACGCAAATATACTTTAACAATAAACAGCACTTGTACTATATCCAAAATACATGAAAAAAATATCCATCCGGAAAACTAACCAACTGTGTAAATAAATCATCTATACAACTACTACTATAATAATCTATTGCCGTCCCACGGTAAGCGGACCTTGCGCAGCTGACGTTGAATTTCCTTTCGCCATGTACATATCGAGAGATGGGTATCGATCAAGAGCGGGCGCCTTTTTCTTACGCGGACGGGGTTGACGTGCTGGTTTTGCAGATTTACTGACAGATGTTGATGCTGCTGATGCAAGGGAGATTGCGGGCTTTTTCGCATCCTTCTCTGAAACTGACTTTGCGGGTGTGCTCTTGGTGGATTTCACAACCGCTTTGCGATTTGGACGCTGCTTGAACGGCACCGTGAAATTCCGATTCGATTTCATTCCACGATTTATTTTTTTGTGAGGCAGCAGTTAATTTTTCCCCATTTTGGCCACTACTCTGTGTAAGAGTCATTTGTTTTCTCTCTGGTGGAACCAATGGCATTTGAAATGCCGGGCTTTTAATGGCGGACGAGATTCGCGGATGAATCACGACGGGCGGTCATCGTTGGGCTGAGCAGCATCAATCGGCGTCGGCTGCAGCACATCTTCAGGAACGCTAAAAAACTCGTCCACAGCTCGCCATTGTTGCTGTTCCAGCCATAGGGGCAATGCTGTTGCCATATTGTGTTACGCCAGCGGTATTTCTGATTGTTGGATTTGCGTGGAAATCTCCTTCAGGGACACTGGACTGGACTGGCTGACCGATCATGGTGAGGGGTGAAGTGTCTTCAGGGGCCTGGGCCTGAATCAGCGTGCTGTAAACACCGGAACTTCTTCGGTACAAATAATTGTGACCTGGAACCAAACTGGCCGCATCAACGGGGCTGATAGCAGGCACCACCGGCACTTTTGACGTAATCGGAAACGGTACGGGCACAGCAACTGATTTTGTCTGCTGAATGTCCTCGTCAACATATTTATCCAAGTTACTAGATAATCCGCTGATTCCTTGACCGTAAAACTCTTTATGATCCAGCAGATGATGCTGCATATCCGCTACAGGATACTGAGGATGCTGCTGCAAACCGAAGCAATCCCCTACTGGCACACGTGGCACTTGGCCTCTCTGGACAGTAATGAGGTCCAATCGCTTCAATTTGTACTTAAGCATGCGTTCTCCGCCAGCACTAAAGTACACTGCAGACTGATCTTGGGAGCGTTCCGCATATTCTTGAACGAGAACCAGACCGGCCAGAGAATCTGCCACTTGGCAGATTGCTGGGAACACCAGCTTCAGCCCATCCACGTCTTGCCGCAAATGCACATTGGATCGCAGCCGCACCGCCGCGTTGTCAACAGAAAGCTGTAATCAATAGTTTATATTATAGAGTATTACAGAGAAATACTCATGATTAATTTAATTACCATTTCTCGCACAAGATTGTCGTACCGGCGCCCTGTAAATGACAAACATGAATTTAATATATCAGAACGCCACCCATTAATTGCGCATTATTACTGGAAATTATCAAAATAGTGAGCGCTTCTTACCGACTGTCGCCGACTTTGCTTCACGTGCACCATCAGGGGCTACTTGTGATTCAGCTATCGTAGCCAGATTAGCGGTTGCTGAGTTATTGCGTACAACAGTGTCCTCTGTTGACTCGCCGGAAATAACAGCTGCTTGCATCTTCACTGTCTTCGTACTGCTCCTTTTGCGTTTTCTAGCAGCGTCTAGGTCCTCATTACTCGGTTCCCGACTAACTACCTATGAGTACAACGATGACAAGAGGATCAAACAACACTGAATATTACAAACTAGGCTAAAAAATATCTGCAAATTACGCTATCATACCATGCATACTAACGCAGTTAGAATCAAAATGTTACATAATATATATTACCATTACAGTGCACATTTAAGTAATTTTCAGTAGATATCAGTAGAGGAATTGACAAAATAATACGGATCCGGTTGCGCATCCGTACCGAACTTATCAAAAAATTGTTGTTACGCGACCGTAACACGCCTGCACCGGTAGCATTCGTTTCTGCTTGACCGGCTTTCGGGTCGATTGAATTCCGTGCTTTTTTTTTCGGTGAAGGTCCGATAAGCTGCGCCTGTTTATCAAGCTTCTCTGTCTGCTGTTTCAGGATGGCTGCCTTCTATACCTGAGAAAAATTGTGGTCATGCGTGACTACAAACAAACGTAAGATACACAACAATGCATTCCAACCATACTAACTTTAGAGTCATTCTTATGCGTACAGTAGTTGTGCGTGCTTAAGTTATGCAGACTAGATAAAACTCAAGCACTTGGTTAACTCGTGTGCCACCCCCGAGGAAACCACCAGGATCATTTTGCCATAATATCGGCTAATACAAAACTCTTCAACACTTACGGCTCCGCCTTCTTTAACATGACTATAATCTCGATCTTTCAACGCTAATCGATACTGTCGTCCCTTTTCTGCCCAATCCTCTTCATAATGGGGTACGGAACGCTTACAGAATGCCGCAGAAATTATCTTCGGACCGTTTATCATTGTTCCAGCCACCAGCCGCCCGGCTTCTGATTCAAAAGCAGGCGGCTGCAGTTTCTTTCGAAAAAGGGGACTCACAACATGGCGGCCTGTATAATGAATGCATAATATCGGAAAAATAAGTAAATAACGACCTCGCTACTGATAGAAAACGTACCGGTTAACAGCTCAAAAATGGGTTCCTTTGGAAGCTGGTCTAGTGGGTCATGAACTTGTTGAAGAGTTTCCAGACCTTGACGTCTAATTCGTTCTGCCACGTTTCAAAACTGCTAATCTTGCTCTCAATCTCCTGGATGCGCTTTTCACTGAGCATTCGACAGCGAATGGTCCGTTTTTCATCGATGAACACATTAGTTCGCAGGTCGGTAACCAGAAGACCTGTACCGTAAACAAAACAAAATGCAGCGGCAAACCGATGCAGAATGTTTTTGCCATACTTACCAATGGATTTGGCGTTTACTTCGGATGTCATGCATAGCAGTCGCTCCTGTGCTCTTACTTTATCCCGGGCTGTAACTACGAAATTTTGGCTTGACTGGGCCATTTCAGTGGAGTTTCCCGCTGTAGCTTCCGTCTTTTTTCTTTTCCCCATTCTCTTGTCCTCTTTAATTCCAGCTCTACCTACAGAATCAACTTTGTAAATGGTATTATCTCCGTCTTCTGCATGCTGCTTGTCCGTTTTGCACGTAAATAGACAAATCATGCCTTGGGAATGCTTACATTCGGATAAGTAGGACCGATTATACGTACCACACACAAAGGAGTGAACTTTCATCGGCGCGCGTTCTCAGTGGCTGTTGATTGACCACGCACTGGTATGCGGAAATCTTTCTAAACTGTTATAACTACATCTATAACCATTACAACAACAATGAGAAATCAGTATTGTACGTTAACAAAATTGAAGATCGAACCATCTAAAACCGATAACTAATTTTTCTCAGCTGACAAGAAAACTGCAACTGGACAGTGAGATCGTACATGTTCACACTCCGCTAGGGGCGTTACGCCGGTGCCAGTGAAAAAACTGACCAATCCCAGAAATACTCTGTAATATACAATAACTCTCCAGATTTTGCATACTGTTCAATCGATAATAAACTGATGTAACATCGTTTGACACTTCAGAAACATAAATTACAAGCACTTCGTCACGCATCGGGTTCTGGCATCAGTAGTGTACAAAAAAATTGTATCCTCCCAATGGCCTGAATGAACTACAAGTACCCGCTCGGAAGGCTTGTATGGTTTTGGCGGGAGGTAATCTAAACCCTTGGTCTGGTCACCGTTGAACTGCTGCCGATGGCCTGCATTCACACAATGCTGAGTGCAGCGGTTCGTCTGCAGGTGGGATGCAAGCTCGAACACTGACTAAGACTTTGTATAGCTCGTTTCATCACCGTAGCGAGGACCTTTTTCCTAGGTTTTCTAGGTTTTTTTCGAGTAGAGTAATCGAGTCGATTTAGTCCTGTATTGAAATGATGAAATAGTATGGCAGAGATCGCAGCAAAACTTGTATCTGTGGAATCTGTACAGGCCGACGAAGTCAAGAAACGCAGGAAGTCGTCCAGGATTTTTGCGAGACATGACACGCAACCACGCTCGACCAGGGCTAGGGTTTTCCGACTTAGCCCGTCGCAACCTAATGGGTATTGGCTCGAGGCACAGTGGAGTGTCCTAATCGCAGCCGTTGACCGCTATCGGTATGCAGCGGATGGCCCGAAGAAAGTCGCACCCAAGACGAGCTCCTGCAGGACAGTATGACGCTCGGAGACATGAATCGTTTCACTACAGATCTTCTCGCGTTAGGCGACGGAAAAGGTTATTACACATTCATGGCCAACAGTCGAATGTATGGCAACAATGTTCCCGTTTTATCGCCCAAACCGGAAGTGTACTCCAAATGTGACCTAATGGTTGAGCCAGAAACAGGAATGACGCTCCGGCAGTTTATCCAGAAATATCACATCAGCAAACGCTTTGTGTTTGCCTGGAAAGCATATGAGAGCCGAGTGGAATTTCTCCGTCGGCATATATTACCGGGTAAGTGTTGATAATTTTCGTTTGTAAAGTAGTTGATCAATTTTATTGCTCAGTTGCTTTATTTATTCAATATAATTTATTAAATCAATCTGGATGTAATTTTCAATTTCCTTAGCGATTTATTTTCTTTGTTGGTTACTAACCGGCCAATAGTACCGTTACGACATCATTTGTGGTCACCATTCTCGCGATAGTATTTTATATCACATTCACATGCGCGAAATAATCTATTTAAATAACAGTTCCACCTTGAGCAGTTACAATTACTACTGTTGGTTATTTTATAGTATTGGAAGAGATGTAATTTTTGCTTTGTTATAAAATTCCGGCCCGGACTCTCTCAGATGTTTCTAACGGTTGTTATCAACGTTGGCTTAGCGACGATCCAAACTGCGAGATCTTCAACACTACGGTTATTGACATGATGCTGCTTGTTTGCGGAAACATTGGCAAACCGTTCGTATTTGCATCAATTATCGAGTGATCGTCTGCCGAAGTACTAATGTCGGGCAGTGAATTATTTTATTTTTTCAGCTGGAAGGTGCTTATGCGGTCCTGCATAATCATTTGTACACTCACTATCCCAAGGAGCGCTTTGAAAACGCTATCAACATCGACCCCCATCCACTCGGTTACATCCATCGGCGCAACGCGGCCCGTGCTACTGTAGACGCCGAAGTGGAAGATGAAGTTAAGATGTAACCACAAAAACGAACCCGTACTGCAGCCACTGATGGAGCTAAAGAACCACCGCCGAAGAAAGTTGCTCGGCAGTGGCCGAGGCATCCTTTATCGCCAATCGAAGATTTCATTGTACGTCAGAAATCGGTGTAAAACCAGTTGAAATGCCTGCCGATGAATGTGTTCTTACCGGTACGACCTACATAATGACGCACCCAAGAGCCGGTATCAAGGGAACGGTAAGGAACCCCTAGAATTTCGTAACGCTTCCCGTTTTCAAACGGCTCCTTTCTTTTGGTAGCTTATGTATCCAGACTATGACGCCAAACGCACGCGCAAATGCGTAAGCTGTTTGAAGATGCCGGCATAATGACATTAGCGCAACCGGTGTTCGGATCAGCCCACAAAACCCTTGGCCATGCTTATGATGAAGATCCCCCGAACGCGATTGATGCATTGCTGCAAGCCAAATGGGTGAACATGTGGGAAGAAGACAAACTCAGTACATGGTAAAAGACGATCGTAAATAACACGACACGTTTTTTTTATTTCTAACGTATAAACACCGCGTATTCCTCACCCCCGGGATCACCCCCGGTATCATTATAATGATTATCATTTTTGCTTATCAGATTTGTGATTTAACTGTCGTACCCCTCTGACCAACAACATACTGCACAGAAGCTACTATAAAACCGTCTTTATGATACAGCGTAAGCCAGTATTCCGTACCTCCGCTGTTTCTTCTGGACGGAGCCAACAATCTACCAAAGGAGGGTAGCGATTATGAATCTCAACGGCGGCTAGTCCATGCTTTCATCGGTCCCAATGCCACGGGAATGGTGGATCGGTTGATTTATCGGACCCAGATGAGAAATATCGCCTTGATTGAAGCGTGCGGTGGCGTCTCGCTCGACATTGACTGTATCGAAATGGCGTTGATCAAATAATTTCTTCGTAAGCACGATGGCCGCCCGTTTCGCGATCCAGTGGAGCGCGCATAGTGGGTTGAAGTAAAAAATCCGGAAGGTATGTAGCCCGCCCACTGAACTACAGTATAGAATTAAATTACATTTGATTATGCAGATGTGATTTAGCACAAATAAAATAAATATTAATTTTGCTTAAATAATCGTGAAACGGTAAGTGTGTAATCAACATCATCATAAGCATAATCAAAATTCACTACATTATAAAGCTTTTAAAAATCAACATCTCAAATCAACATCACCAATGCTCAGCACAAAGAACAGCAAAATTCACACCAACTGGTTGTCACAGACCGTATCACCAGTATTATCATTATCTGCTTATAGTGTGTCCACGACCACAATCTGAGTTTAACACTGCGCCACTTTGAGCCACGCTCCCATAACTACGATTGGGAATCGGTCGAAGCCGCATGGTCGACTATCCAAGATCCCATGGCGGGCCGGAAAACCCAATGCAAGCAATTCCCACCCTGTTTTATTATTGGCGACGACTACGACGCGAATATATATACCGTGATGCACAATGATTCAGAAGAAGACGACAATGACGCAGGAGAAGACATCGTTGATGGTGAAGTTCAACAACAAGAAAGCTCGATCCAGCAGAAAGCTGATGACCTAGCAGCCGTCCTAATTCACGTACCTTTCGTCGATTAATATCGCTTAGTTACGCTTTGCACATTCTCACTTACTGATGAGAATTGGCAGAAATCAGCTGCTAGTTGGGATGTGTTAATCGTTCAGGATTAAATTCAGACATCCGCGCAGGACATACCATCAACCGTTACTGCCGGGAAAAGCACAGTCGTTGACAGTGACGAATCAGCAGAAGAGCAATCTCCCCCCATAGCTCCATCACGAACACTCCAGTTTATTCGCGCTGGCATCCGTAGCGAAAGAACAGCTGTAAGCTCATAATTGCAAAATATTGTCATTATGGTCAAGTTTATATTTATAATTATAAAAATTATATGCCAGTTATTTGGAAAATATACTTCAAATATATTTTCATTAGCAGATTACTTCCGGATCGGTCATCCTCCCGGGAGAATCTAGTAGCAATTCGCATACCCATCAAACATATACGGCATTTCGCGCCGGAATACGCAGTGAAAAGAATGATCACAGTGACAGTGATTAACGGACGCCGATACAAGAATGCAATTGTCTTCAGTTAGTTTGGCTGTTGCGGATTTAGATTCCTGTGTTCACATTTGTGACGTGATCGCGTTTTTTTTTACCGCGTTTGCGACATCGCGCAGTTGTAATGACCTTTGTAACTTGACAACTATATTAAATGAATGTAGGCACTGTTCATTTATGGTTTCATGTTTATTAATGTTATATTTACATGCGTGACAGCACTGACAGTAATCAAAGAAGTATTAGAACAAACAAATCGTTTGGGTACAGCGACCATCGACGTTGATCGACAGGAACAAAATTATAATGCCATACACAGGTGCAAGTAGAACACCCAATCTCTCCTAGACTCCTACAGTAAAATACTTACGTATATCAGACTGTTGTTTTGGTCACATTCACATTGCAACCAAATTCACATTGCACACTACATCAACAAGGGCTTCTAACACAAACGGACGTCTATGCAATCCCCACTTGGTTGCGGAACACCCGAAACACACATTAGCCAGTAGAACAAATGTATACAACAGACACAGAATAATTTATATTAGGATAATCGGCAAGATTCGCACGTTCGCGGTCTCTGTTGGCACCACAGACGGCGACTCGGGCACATGGCGACCTAGTATGGGTGCTTCCCAAGCACTTAAGGAAATGTGGTACCACTTTCGACACGTTTTGGTAGACTCGCAAGCGCGCGGCGCGCGCATTATTTGCTGCAGAAACTGCATAAGAGTTCAGCTGGTACATGATTGAATGACGCATTGAAACTATAGTTTAAAATTAGGGATATCCACTAACAGAGT
>JAQGAU010001701.1:0-18060 GCA_034698045.1 Paramacrobiotus richtersi | reverse complement strand
CCATTGGTCCTAGTCATTACTGGAAATGGCGCAGACTTCTGTAATGTAGTTGGAATTACCCTTACTATTGGACGCACAAGCCCAGCTAGGAAGTTGAGCTCACAGAGCCAGCTGACCATGTCACTAATATCGTGCGCTACTTTCACCATATCGAGATTGGATCAGACGAGCCTCTCTGGTGCTTTTTCTGTAAAGGGGATCAGATCTAGCTTAATCATCAGAGAGCCGTCCGTCCGTCTGTTTACACCAAGGCATAGCTACATGGCAGCCTATAGACAAGAGCATAATTATTCATTCTCACATTTGTGGGAATGAATATGCTCCTGATATAGATTCTCTGCTGCCTGCACTGCTTTCACCGATTCTCCTTTTCGCTTTGCAAAATATGCAGATCTACTATTCTGCGCGTTTACTATCCTGTATGTTACAGTGAAGTGCCGTATCGTTTTAGAACCGTGATTGAAATTCTTCTTTTTAAAAATATTTTCTCAGTAGCGATCTACTTCAGATAACGCACGTTTCATGTAACACATGATCGTCGTAAAACTGTGTAAAGGCCACGAATTCATATCAAACTACATACTGCAGCAGTATAACTGGATAGACGGCAAGTTTACTCTTGGGGTGATGCGGCTGAAATATGAAGCTTGGTGTTACAATCTGATAACCTAAAATTTCTCAGTTCTATTGCTATCCAGCTGGTCAGTACGAGTCGCTAGCTTTGGCGGCGGCGCGGAGCGCCCGCCGCCAATGCGCAGTAGACGAGCCGTTCAAGAATTGTTGGTTTATGCTTATGGGCGTTATGAGTTCAGCCTTGCCTTGGCGAACAAGTAACGGAATTTATTTTTAATCCGTTTTTAGAAAAGCTGCAGCGAATTTGCGTTAAAATTTTGAAAAGTAAAACCTGGTGTCTGAAGACAGTCTGGGTAATGTCTGGCGAGACAGCTGAAAATATCCACATATCTTTAAGGTTCATTTCCGGTTTTTTTTCGGAGAACAGATCGGGTATTCAGCTGTATTATTTATTCAATTTTGTTCATAGAATTTTTCAGATGAAATGCATGTGGATATACAGACACATACTACATTTTAAGCCGCCTATCCGGGATAGCAAATCAGAGAAAGCCGGAAGGCCCGGAACTGTTGAAAGTTAATAATTAATCGGGATTGATACACGATAATGGTTTTCCCAAGTCGTGCCCTGAGTTCTACTGTCTTTTGGTCCTTATCCGAGAAATCAAGTTTTACCGTGCTATTTTTACAACACCAAATTCATTACAAAACAAAAACAGAACCCAGGCGCAGGTCCGCTATCAGAGCCTGATAATGTTCGTGTGAACGATCCACCAAGAGCATTGCGGCTGCTGGTACCTTTGTGGTTTATACTTCTTTCCTTAGTTGAGATATTATAAAATTTAATGTAATATATTCGCTTAAACTTACTGATCCAAAAAGTTCCACAGTACAGCAAGTTGCGGCTCGCCGAAGGCGAGCCAGCTGCTTGTATTATATACATATACACTTCGGCGCCATACGCTGTAGAGTGATACCGTACACTACCACCTCTGCTCACTACACAGTCTCGGATTTTATTAAGTTTGATCTGTTAAACTCTTCGTTATCTGCGCAATTTTGACTCCATGATCTACTGAAAGGCGAAGTTGCACTATTCTGCTGTGGTTTTTCACAACCTTCCGTGAAAAACTAATAAAAGTCGCAATGAAAAGGAAAAAACTTTGGAAAAATGCAGAAAGCGCCTGTCCCGCCCTCTGGGGGATGGGGGGTACGCCTGGGTGGCTAGGGGTGACACTTCCAAATTATATACACTTTCGTATTATATACAGAAAATTCTTAACGGAGGCTGTATATATTATGGAGACTCCACTGTATAGGGAACAATCGATATAGAGTGAACAATGCAGTTGTTCTCTTAATTACTAGCGAGCGGCTTCGAGTGGCCACATAAGAGTTGATATCCTTGGCGCAATGTTTTCACATCGTTGTTAAAAACGATACTAAATGCACACAACAATGATAACATGCGGTCGCTCTATGCAGGCAATGCATCGCTGGCAGTGGGAAGACTCAAACGTCAGCAGGTGGCAGATCGATCTGGGAACAGTGAATCCGAACTCACACTAAAAGGACTGTTCTGGATTTGCGTCGGTTGCAGTCGGAGTTATACAAATAGATTGTCAGTGCATGTAAACTTTTTTCTTGTGAATTCTGTTAATTCTGCTACGAGTGATATGCGTTTAGTATCATGGTATATAACCAGTCTCTATACTTCTACAGTCAATGGGACCAGTACTCAGACAGCTGTCGTGTGTTGCATGACCACAAAAATAAATGATACTACTTTAACCAGAGTCGCACTTAATTGCAGTTTAAATTTGTTATGATCTGTGTGTGCTATCATATTTTTATGCCACTGTTTGGTCTTTGCTTTTTGACCTAATGATGTTAAATATTATCATGTTGCTTTGTCCGTCCGTGACGTTACTTAATATAAAGCGTAGACTGTTGGGGGTAACAGTCTTGTGCAGCTGTGCTCGTAAAGGAAAATTAATGACCTTGCTCGAGAATCGGCCAGAGCTGTGTTGCAGCGAAGAGGTCGTTTCGCGCCGACCATAATAGTGTCTCCAATTCAAGTACAAACGGATAGTGCATACTACTTTAAAGACAGAGATGGCTGTAGTGACCTTTGGGGTGCCTTTGCTTTCTGCCACCATTACATGACCATATGGCTGCCGAGAACCGATTTATGGTTGAACAATTTTCGCGGCACACACTCCCCGTAGCGGCACGTAACAGTACGTTTAAACAGATGAATATTTACGGTTTCCAAAACTACAATTCATACTTATCACTGATGACGAAAATTCTTTGGTAGAAAATATATGTAAACCGGCACTTCAGAACGTGTTTCTTCCGAAAATGAAGATAATAATTTTAACAAACTGCGATAAAAACTTAACATGTGGATAACTTAGTTTTGAACGTTTTTGTTGAATATGGTAAAGATGGTTTGATGAGGGTATTCGGCAAATTGTTACGAATCATATACAGTAGTAGCACGGGCCACCGTAGGAGTGTAGCGTCACCGTCTTGAATAGCGTATCCGCCTTTTATAGTGCGCTCACGGCTCAGGATACCAGTTCACATGAACTATTTTTTTATAATTAGCATAACAGAAAAACAATGGAACGACAATTCTACAACCACACAACAACAAGACATATGTTTAACAGCCCTACATTTGTTCGGAACTGAGCTGAGCCGAACCGAACTGAGCAGACGGAATCGACATCCGCCTTGCCGAGTTCAGTTGACGATGCAGTATTTTTCAGCGATTCAGCTTCGCTGGTAAGCCTGGTATACAGTAACACATTCCTTTGTTCAGTCACTTACTGTAAGTCGTACGATTAGTGAATGCAGGATTTTCAAAATCGGCCTGTGCCTTTATTATAATTCCACCGTCAAGTGAACGGACTCAGCAGCTTTTAAGGTTTTAAAATCCAGAAAACAGAACCAATGATGGCTGGATCGGACTCATATAACGGAGTTCACCAGACGAATTCACCTGCCGCACCTCGTGCATTTGCAGCTGGAGATGTGGTTTGTTCCTCTGAACCCTGGGCCTGGTCCTTCCAGTACGAATACCACAAATCTCTTTGTGCCCACTGCTTTAAGGAGTCGAACAGTTTGAACACATGTTCCAGCTGCAAACTGTACCGCTACTGCAATGTAGAATGCCAGGTCAGTGAATTGTTCAAACGCTTTAGCCTTTATATCACTTTCGCGGGAACCCTGCTTGCAAAAGCGACAGTATACGATTCTGTGCAGTAGTGAGTAGTCTGCAGTACAAGTAAACTGATTTTCGTTCGTGTTGCCAGTTTACTATATAGCCAAAGTCCCAAAGCAGAAAACCTACGTAATTTCTCGATTTGACGCTTTTTCCGATGGTTCTTGTTCTTTGAAGACTAACGTGTCAAGTGAACGTTACACATTCCAGTTTTTGTCGAGATTCTTTGTATAGAACCAACGGCCCGTATCCATAGTGGTAGCAAAATAATGTAACCTGATTTCTGTGGTCCGATCTAGACTGCCGATTGGAAACGAGAGCACAAGCACGAATGTGGAATGCTAAAAAAGATCAACGCTAAACTTGCCAAGTTGCATGGCAACTTCGACCACGACTGTGCGTTGGAGCGCTGGAACAGATTCGGTTGTTCCACGGCACAAATTCTAATGGCTAAAGTCGTCAATAAGCTGATGGTAAGCCGCAACGTTTCGAAGTTATGGTATCCCGGTTGGTACATTTAGATGCATTGGTACTTATTCAGAGAATGGGAAAAGATGATGAGAAACGGTCAGTCATGGAGACACTGGACACTTTACCGTGTGTTCCGGAAGTGTAAGTGCGACGAAACATGATTTAAAACTGCAGCTATACATACAATTAACGCGTAATGGTGGATACAGTAATTGAACAACATACTCTACTAAATGTAGCTTGTAAGGCATTTTTTATTTTTTTGTTCCAGCCGTGCTTAAACCGTTATAATCATTAGTCTTCTCACAAAAAAACTGAAGTTTTACTCTTTTTTCCCCCTTGAACTTTCGCGTATTTGCAGCCAGCCGCCGAGCATCGCAGACATCGATCAACCGGCTGACTTTCGGTTATGCGAGCTGGTTTGGCCGAATGTAAAGAAGACCGTTCCTAACTTCGATCAGCTACTGCAGAAGGTCCAATATAATGCATTCGTCATCCAGGAACCACGGGGGAAAAGTTTCCTTCTTGGGTTGGGAATCTTTCCACAGGCGCCGTATCGAGAAATGACGCCGGTGTGTTGGGACATGAATGTGACCATGGACTTCCAAGGCCGAAAACTCGTCGTTCGAGCTACAGAAGATATTCCGGCGTTTGCTGGAATGCGAGATGTAAGAAACAGAAACTTGTTTGCCTGTTTTGGTAAAGTTGCTCGGTTGCGTTTGTTTTCGAACAGTAAACATTTTTTTTACTGGCATTATCACTATCGTGGGCCGCTATCACTGCGCAGTTAGTGTAATTGTCTCCGCAGTGCGGTCATGCCTTACTAGACTTGAAATCTCCCGCGATGATTTCTTGTATATTCTGTTTGTTGACAACTACACAGCAGACTTTCATTCTACTTGCAGCTGATAGTTTTTCATAGCTTCATTTAGAACAAAGTCTATTTCTTGCAGCTGCGACACGCCGAACTGCTTCCCACTTTCGTCGAAGCTTTTCCATGGCGATCTCGAAGGTTCAAGAACCTGTGCGGCTATCCATGCACTTGTCGTAAATGCACGCCGGAATATGTATGTTCACACTGATGGTGGCTTGATAGTGAGTCGGGGCCTGATACTGGCATTACTGTCTATTTCTGTACAGTAATCTTGCTTTAGGAAGCTGAAATCAGCCCGTTAAAATGCCTGACTCCCGGATGTACCGAGCGCATTCCCAGCGATAAACGTGCGAAACAACCATGTCCACAGTGTGGAGCAATTAACGCGGAACGTCTGAAAACACTCCAAAAGTTCATCGGCTTGTACAACAATACCGCAGAAGAGGTGCCAGGATCGGATATGATAAAGAAACTTGAGCGGTTGATCAGTAATATCGAGGAGCTTGACAAAGCGGACATCGTGTATCCGGACGCTTACTTCCGCTTCATCTGCGGGTTCAGTGTGGCGATGATTCATCAGAACATGGGGAAGTATGACACCGCTTGGAACCTACTAGACGGAATGATCGATTGCTTGCGGTAAGTTAAGGCGCTTATGATTTTGGCAGCAGTAAATTTTATCATATTAATCACACGTTTACAATGTTCATGATTACAGCGCTCTGTATCCTCCATATCATATCAATCGCGCCCGCCATCTCGTGAAAGCTGGAGCTCTGCCGTACATTTGGGCTCATCGTATCGGGGACAAACAGAAGAAGCGCCTGAAACCGGTCTTCGATGCGGCCTTTCCCAAAGCACTGCAGTGGCTAAAGGAGGCGCAGAGCATTTACGAAAAACTCGGAGGAGAAAATTCCCTGTGGGCGCAAGAGGTGGCCAAATTTATTGCCAAGTTTGCGTCGGGAACAAGAAAGAGTGAGGTAGACGGCGTGGGTGTCTTAGGAAAGCCGTTCTGGAATTGGAACGACGAGGATGCAATTTTTAACTGGTAGAACATGGGTCTGCTCACCTGTGCATTACCGTTCCACAAAGTTCACAAAGGATTTCGTCATAATTGATAATCAGTATATTCACAAGGCTGTCACTTCATATTAGTATATATTAGTACGAAAAGTTTGTTGGGAAATATATACGGCTCTGAAGCTGCTACAAATTTGTAATTATTAGTTAGTTTGTCAGACTGGAGACGAAAGTCCGAACGGCATTCTGTAATATTATAATACTTTATAATCATTGTGCATTGGTACGGTCGTATGGTCAGTCCGCGTCAGTGAAAAAGAACCGCACTCCATTGGGGATTGGGATTAAAGACTGACATAAGCCTTTTTCCGCTTTAACGTTACAGGCAATCTTTTTTTGGATGCAAGAGAAAAAGTTACAAAAGACAGCGTGTAAGAAAGTGCCTCACACTTGTGCTTGACTGGTCTGCGCTTCGTGAAATGCTTTTGTTACACTTCGCCGCTGACACCCCGTATAAGTTACGGTATACTTATGTAAGATAGGCAAAAGTTAACAGTTTTTTTTTATATCTGAAGCAACAGATGTGCACTAATCGGCAGATACTTGGGATCAGGTCTACGGGGAGCGTTGTAATTGCTTAAATGCCTTATCAATGGAGTGGCAACACAAGCAAGATGAATGCATAAGCCATACGTATGATATGACACTGTTATACCGCATATTCAACGGATAGCTTATGTGTTCCTTACGGTTCGATGTTAATTGCGCTTTCATCCGGATATCGATTCCCGCACTCATTCCGATCTTTGTATACTATTGTTTGGTCTCTCCCTTTGATCCGAATGATCTTTATTAGGTACGTTGTTTTGTCCGTTTGTTTTGTTAAGTTATAGCGCAGAGAGCAGCAACTTGTGCTCATATGGGAAATAAACTTATCGAGAATCGACCAGAGTTTTGTAGCGGTTAAAAGGTCATTGCACACCGACCACATTATTCTTAACAAAATTCAGTTAGAGACGGCCATTGCGGTGGTGACCTTTGGCGCCTATGCTTTCCGTCCGTAGATTGCCACGTGCTGCTGAAAACACGGTTTTAGCTGACGATGATCAACGTTCTGGGTATTATAGTAGCAGGTAGCTGCATGTTACATCTGCCTAAATGATTGAATTTATATGTACAAAGCTGTACATAGTATGCTAAGTTAATAGTACTAATCGCTAATAATTTAAAAAAGTTCTCGCATGAAGTTTGTATAAACTGGCACTTCAGGTTGCTGAACAGACTGCGGGGTTTTTTTAAACGAAGAACATTTGGTATCTGGATATAGCGGAATGAGATCTTTTAGAGGGAATTCGCAAATTCCCTCCCTTCATTTCGAAGTAGATTTTGTGCACATTTATCGTTTTAAAAGAATGTTCCGACCAGATAACGGACACCGTAGCTGTTTACAAGTTAACGTATCCGCCGTTTGTTGTACGCCATGTGAACACCTGTGCTCTGGACTCCTTTTTTTTATAAATAAGCATCAGCCGCAGATTAATTTGTCCAGAATCGAATTTATAAGGCGGAATCAAGATCCACCGTATACAGCCACCTGACGTTGCATGATTTAGGTACCTTCCCTTGTAAATTTACTGGCACAAAGTCTAAAACATTGGCAATGGCAGTGGTCGAGATTCTGGCAACAGAGTTTTCATAGCGGTTGACAGTTTCATAGCATATTAATTTGCTCTTACCATTAACTAGTGTTGTGCTTTAGTGCCCGTAAACCCTTAATTACTCCTAATTAATGCTAAGTAGCATTAATTAGCATCACCGTACCACTGCACCGTATCTTGACGGTATTCCATTAATTGACTCGATGCATGTTTTGCGCCTTAATTAGTGCTACTTAGCAGTAACAAAGCACTTAATTATGAAGGAACAACCCAGAAACTTAAAATAACGAACACAGAACAATGTCCGTGCAGATTCTAATC
The DNA here is from genome assembly GCA_034698045.1 of Paramacrobiotus richtersi. Taxonomy (NCBI): domain Eukaryota; kingdom Metazoa; phylum Tardigrada; class Eutardigrada; order Parachela; family Macrobiotidae; genus Paramacrobiotus; species Paramacrobiotus richtersi. Next base: position 9,911 of record JAQGAU010001701.1, on the reverse strand, counting down.
AAGAAAAGCATGGAACCTTTAGTATTGTTAGCTTTTCCGTTGCCATTGCCATGTTTCAGACCCTACCACATATACGGAGTCTGCTTCCGACTGAACATTCATTGACTCACTGGCTACGAGGATCTGTGCCATAGCTTGCTAATAAAGCAGTTATCTGCCCGTACTTTGCTAACCCCCCCTTGGTGTGCGCTCACATTCAAATCTGCAGTCTGGCTCACTGCACACAGGGTTAGCGCGTAACTTACACTGAGCAAGCTATGGCACAGGTCCTCGTACTCTGTATGCACAGTGATACATTACGTTGCTCGGTGACAGCGAATTAACATATCACTACATCATAATATCATTATGATGAAATCATGACTTTCAAGAGCTTTAATTCCGCATAAAGTGCACGGATTCTATAGCTACTGCGTGATTAGTGCTCAAAATTATCCAGAAGCTAGAACAGAAATGACGGAATCAGACACTGCACACAACGGAATTCAGAGGAGTTCGCCTCCTGCACCTCGGGCGTTTGCTGCCGGAGATGTGGTTTGCTTCTCTGAACCGTGGGTGTGGTCCTTCCAGCACAAATACCACACAACCCTTTGTGCGTACTGCTTTAAGGAGTCGAACAGTCTGCACACATGTTCCAGCTGCAAACTGTACCGTTACTGTAATACAGAATGTCAGGTCAGTGAATTGTTGACATCGTGTGATTCTGTACTGTTTGCAGTACAACTAAAATTTTACCTTTTGTCGTATCAACAAAACAGAGGTCTTTCGCTCGTTTTGCCAGGTTTATGGCGGACAAAACATATAGAATAATACAAACACCACAACGAACGAAGGGAATTGTTCTCGTTGATTATTCAGTTTACAAGGAGCTAATCGGTTCATCTGCATGTTTTGCTGTTGCGGTCGACGGCGATCAGTACATTGGCTTTTACTGACAGCCGAAAAAACTGAACCTCCATGTGTCCAGTTTTTTCCCCCAAGGGCACTGGCATCCGAAGTTTCTTCGAGATGCGTTATACATAGGATGACCTATAAACCATAGTAGCAGTAGTTGTAAACCGATTTCTGCTCCAGACTGCCAGTTGGAAACACGAGCACAAACACGAATGTGCAATGCTGAAAAAGATGAATGATAAACTTCCCACGTTGCATGGCAACTCTGCGTTGGAGCGCGGGAGCAGATTCGGTTGTTCCACAGCACAATTAATTTTAATGGCGAAAGTCGTCAATAAGCTGATGGTAAGCCGTAAAGGTTAATATTCGGGGGCTGCTGCGTCCCGGTTGGTGCAGCAAGATTTACTGTTAAAGTTTTTTTTTATTTTTTTTACAGAGATTCGAAAAAGATGACAAATTTGGACTGGACGGGAAACGGTCCGTCATGGATATACTGGAAAGGCTGCCGTGTGTTTCGGAAGGGTAAGTACAACGAATCTGATTCGAAAGTTGAGGTACATACATACATGGCTACATGTAATAGAAGTATTGCATATTACATTACATATAATGCAGGTGACATGTACAGTTTTTCTTCGTAACCTTTCGCCTCTTTCCAGCCTGCGTCCAAGCGTTGGAGACATTGATCAGCCTGCTGAATTGCAGTCATGTGAGCTGATTTGGCCGGATGTGAAGAAGACCATTCCCAACTTTAACCAGTTGATGGAAAAGGTCAAATACAATGCATTCGCCATCCAGGAGCAACGCGGGAAAAGCTACCAGCATGGATCAGGTATCTTTCCAGAAGCGTTGCATCGAGAAATGACTCCGGTATGCTGGGACATGAATGTGATCATGGATTTCCAAGGCCGGACACTGGTCGTTCGAGCTACAGAAGATATTCCGGCATTTACTGGGATGCTAGATGTAAGAAACAGTAACTTAGCAATTCGCCCTTTGCTTGGTAAAGATTACAGAATTGTCTACTGCTGTCGTCATTATTTTGCGCCGTGACAATGTCGCAGTAGCCAGCCGGGAACTAGGCGCAGTTCCTGTTGCAATTGCAAATTTCTTGGATCAGGGAAATGTTCATTTCCTTATCCGTCTATGGGTGGTTTCTCATATCTTCTCCTCCTCGTCTACCATCAGGCTTTTGACTAGATACTATCCTGCACTAGTGTGGATATTGCTAAAAACCGAAGTTGCTTTTTAATCCAGTTTCGGGATTATTTTCAGCTACGACAAGCGGAACTGCTGCCCACTTTCGTCGAAGCTTTTCCACTGCGATCGCGATCGTTCACGAATTTATGCGGCTATCGATGCACTTGTCGTAAATGCACACCGGAAAATGTACGTCCACGCTGCTGGTGGCATTACTATCTGCTTCTGTACAAAAACCTGTACTTTACTTTAGGAAGCCGAAATCACGCCGTTAAAGTGCATGACACCCGGATGTACCGAGCGCATTCCTAGCGATACACGAGCAATGCAGCCGTGCCCACAGTGTGGGGCGGTTAACGTGGAACGTCTGAAGAAACTGCAAAAGTTCATTGACTTGTACAACAAGACTGCGGAAGAAGTGCCTGGATCGGATATGGTAAAGAAACTTGAACGATTGATCAGCAATATCGATGAGCTGGACAAAGCGGACATCGTTTACCCGGATGCTTATTTCCGGTTTATATGCGGGTTCAGTGTGGCGATGATTCATCAGAACATGGGGAAATATGGCGTCGCTTGGACGCTGCTGGACGGAATGATTGATTGTTTACGGTACGTTAAGGCGCTTATGATTTTGGCGGCAGTAAATTTCATCATACTAATCGCATGTTTACAGTGTACATGTTTTACAGCGCTTTGTATCCTCCATATCATATCAATCGCGCCCGACACCTCGTGAAAGCTGGAGCTGTCCCGTACATTTGGGCTCATCGTATCGGGGACAAACAGAAGAAGCGCTTGAAACCGGTCTTCGATGCGGCCTTTCCCAAAGCACTGGAATGGCTGAAGGAGGCGCAGAGCATTTACGAAAAGCTGGGCGGAGAGAATTCCCTGTGGGCGCAAGAGGTGGCCAAATTTATTGCCAAGTTTGCGTTGGGAACAAGACACAGCGAAGGAGACAGTGCGGGTGTCTCGGGAAAGCCGTACTGGAACTGGAACGACGTGGATGCAATTTATGACTGGTAGAATCCGTGCATAACAATTCGTTCCACAAAGTTGTGCTTTCCTCTGCCATTCTTGATAATCAGTATTGTCACAAAGATGTCAGTAACAGTAATAAGGGAAAAGCTGTTTGGTATGTGGATTCGATTTTCAGGCTGTTTCATCATTCACAGTTTATCATTTTTTTTGTCAGACTTGAGATGAAAGTCTGGACGCCATTCGGTAACATTATATTACTTTTTTTCAGTTGTGCATTGCTACAGTGCATGTGAAATAATGCATTCTGTTATACTTATGTAGCTGCGCTTTTTCATATAGGAGGGAATTATTGAACCATTAAAAATTATAACTGATAGTCTACTACTGTATACGTTGTGCGGACGTATACTATGTTTTGCACGAAGTAGGCACGTTATATTTCTTGCACCAGACAAAAAAATAATAAAAATAATAATATTAAAAAAATTAATAATAAAAATTAATAATAAAAATAATAATAAAAACTGAAATTGGCATAAATACTGTACATACAAGCTTGTTAATCGCCCGTTTCCTGTGCTGCATGGCCATTCCGTACAGTTAGTTATTTGGCGATTTTCCCCTGATGTCGGTGCTTGCGCTCGCCAATCGCAAAGGTTGTTGAAATTCGGACCTTTTATCTTACATTTTTGTGTCCGTAACCGTTTCTCATCTTTTCGTTGTCTGAACTCGGCTTACAAAGTCGATTACGTCTGCATTATGCATGCTAGTGATTTGGTTGCCCTGTACTTCGAATTGCCGGATTCTTCAGCGAGGATATACTTTCAGTTGCGACGTGCTGAACTAGCTTGGTCTCGCCTGTATTAATTTGAATATTCAGTGTACCATCATCGACTCCGTTGCGTTTCTGTAGCAGGTTCGCGTAAATATAAAATGGCAGAATCGAGACTCGAAAACGATGGATCTCGTCAGCTGAATGCATTTCCGAAAAGTCAAGCAGTAGCTTCTGGAGATGTGATCTGCTCCTCAGAACCTTGGGTCTGGTCTTTCCACTACCAGTTCCACAAAATCCTGTGTGCTTACTGCTGGAAGGAATGTGACAGTCTGAAGACATGTTCCAGATGCAGACTCTACCGCTACTGCAATTCGGAATGCCAGGTAAGGGAACTATTCTGAAACAGTATTTTGCGAGCTCTGTAAATATCATTGTTATGCGTTTATCGTATTTTAATAACGCCCATTCGACGCCTATTGGTTTTGCTTGTTAGAATGCCAGTTGGAAACAGGAGCACAAGCAAGAATGTGGAATGCTGAAAAAGATCCACTCCAGTTTAGCGGAGCTCCGTGGCAGCTACAGCTTCAATCACGATTGTACCTTGGAACGCTGGGCCGAATTCGGATGTTCTACAACTCAGATCCTGATGGCTAAAATCGTCAACAAGATTATGGTAAGCTTTATCTAAACGTCCAGTAACGTTCGGCATGGCTTATTGTTATTGCGTGTTAATCATCAGGGAGCTGCGAAAGATGATGTATCTGATGGAAATTTAGCGATTATGGAGATAATGGAAGCGTTGCCATCTGCACCAGAATCGCAGTGCATGTAAGTTGAATAATTGCTCTTTTGCAGCGTTTTCCAAATAATCACAATACCTATTATTAGCAGTTCGTATTTTTGTGGGATCTGGGTTTATTTTAACCTTCTCTCTAGTGTGCTGTTGTTTAATTCTACAATTGTAGAACTTCCGGTCGTATTAGTTGTGTGGACCAGGATCAACAAATTCCCGATCGCTGCTTTTTCTGAATTTGTTTTCTGATTCAGGCAACCGCCGAATGCTCGAGGGATCGATAAACCTGTGGATTTGAAACTATGCGAAATGATTTGGCCGGATGTAAAGACAGTCATTCCGAACTTTGACCAGCTGATAAAGAAAGTCAAATACAATGCGTTCCCCATCTACGAGCAACGCGGGAAGAGTCACATGTATGGGATGGGAATTTTCCCCCAGGCGCCATATCGAGAAATGGCTCCGGTATGCTGGGGTATGAATGTGACCATGGATTTCCAGGGCCAGACACTGGTCGTTCGCGCTACAGAAGATATTCCGGCGTTTACTGGAATGCGTGACGTAAGCTTGATTACCGGTTTTCCATAGTTCGCAGCAAACTTACTGAAGTTTTTTTTACGCGAGTTTATGTTTCATATGTTTAAAAACGATCATCCCACAAACAGACTGTTCAAAAACCGTAAATCTGTACAACCTAAAGGTGCGCCGCAAGGCAGTAATTTGAACAATTATTTCAAGCAAAATCTGCCATTCACAGCCGTTATGTGGTAAAAACTGTTTTCCTGTTTAACCACGCTTTTCTTCCTCAAAATGTTACACAACTGTAGCGCTGCTGTTACACGAAAATGCTCTGGGTGATTTTAATTCATCTACGAACTGGCTTAAGAATTTGTTTAATGACCAACTATTTCGATCCTAACTCTCTTTAACTGTATATGCTTGCAGTTGCGACAAGCCGAATTGTGGGCTACTTTTGTCGACATCTTCCCGTGGCGTCGTGACAGATTCGAACTGATGTACCATCATCCATGTGCTTGCCGTAAATGTACACCTGAATATGTAAGTACAATGTTTCAAACATTTTGTGTCACGACTATTCATAACAGCTTTGTTAAGGGCGCTGAAATCACTCCCTTGAAGTGCTCAACGACTGGATGTACTGAGCGAATTTCGAGCGACGCACGCGCTGAACAACCCTGCCCTCAATGCGGTGCAGTGAATGGTGACCGTCTGAAGAAGCTGCAAGGATTTATCGATACGTACAAAGAAACTAGTGAAGACCTGCCGGGAGCCGATATGGTGCATAATCTGAACACTCTAAAGCGAATAATGAACAATATCGCAGAGCTGGATGAAGCGGATATCGCCTATCCGGACGCATATTTCCGGTTTGTCTGCGGGTTCAGCGTGGCGATTGTGCATCTGGAGTATGGAACGTACGAAAAAGCCTGGAATCTACTAAGTGATGGTGGCATGATGAACTGCCTGCGGTAAGAAAACAGCTCTCTTATCACACTAATTCGACTATAACCTTGAAGTTTCTTATCACAGTGCGCTCTATCCTGAGTACCATATCAATCGCGCCCGTCACCTGGTGAAAGCTGGAGCACTGCCGTACCTTTGGGCTCATCGTATCGGAAACAAAGAAAGACGACGCTTGAAATTGGTCTTTGATCAAGCACTGCCGCAGGCGTTGGAATGGCTGAAGGAAGCGCAGCGCATCTACGCGAAACTGGGCGGCGAAGAGAATTCCCAGTGGGCTCAGGAAGTGACTAAGTTTATCGCGAAGTATTGCGTGGAGCAAGGGAAAGGCGCGGGAGAAACTCCGGGTGATGTGGAGAGATCGTTTTGGCCTTGGAGTAGGGATAATGCCATTTATATGTGGTAAAACCAGTTTGTAGGCTGTTGCTTTCCGATTTAGCACTGGTGTTACGATTTTGCGATTAAGAGGCCGGCTTGTCATTTCAATTAGACAACTATGAGCGGAATATATAACATTGACATAGTGGCGCTGTATTTCTTCAGGACTGATACATTGTTATGTTGCAACATTGGTTATACTGCTTGTCAGATTTGCAGCGAAAGCCTCTGGGTTTTCTGATGCACAGCTGATGTTCCTTTGATAAAATGAGTGGGGAATTGTGTGCTTGTGCTTAGTTATAGACTTTCTGTTTGTGTTTTCCAACAAAACTATGTAGAGTGGAGTCACGTGCATAACAGGCGTGTTGACTTTCAGTGCTCACAAATTACGCAGCCATGAATGCTGTTCGTAATAATAAATCATTAGTCGTAATGCTCACTCGCTTGATGGTAGAATATTAAATACATCCGGCCCTAAAATCGTATGCCGTGTGTATTATAGGCGTGGGCTCGTTAGCACGATGAGTACTTCGACAAGTACAGCAGCTTATGCCCCATTTTTTACGGATCACGGCCATTCACGGGATGCTGCGCCCGCGCCCCAGTGCTTTGGAATAGGTACAATATCCCGTGATCCGTAAAAAATGTGACAAAAACTGCTGTACTTGTCGAAGTACTAAATTTTTATTTCGAAAATCAACCGAAAACAGTATAAAATCGAAAATCTGCAATAGCCAGTCAGCTGCAGGACGTTGTCCTGTTGTAAGTGCCTTTACTAAGGCTTTGACTACTGCAGTGAAATAATAAAAAGAACAATAATAATAGCGAATGCACTACGCCGGTACAAGAAAAATTCTATGTACTTCACAGTTTGCAAACGACTAATAAACGGCGATGCCTTTCCCATAAAAACGATACACGGTCAGCGATTTTTTGAACCAGTTTCCGGCGATCATGTACCAGAAAAAAACGGTAGATTAACTAACTGGAAATCCCAGTGATTGTTTGATATTCTTATATGACCTACAAGAAGAAAAGCAGCTATTGATTCTTGGTTTGAACATTGTTCTTTCATCATGAGCGAATTCTGATTGTGAACCACAGAATCAGGACTGAGTTAGATTGATAGTTGAACATCATTTCGTTTTTATGTTGAGAATCAAAGCCGGCAAGTAAGCATGTTTATTCTAAACCGTTTAACGACCGGAAGTCTTCGCGATGACATCGTATAAATCATAACTGGATGACTTGGTACAGCTATAAATCACGGCGCCGGTTGCATTAGCGGCATATGGTTATTAACCCGTTGTGGATAACTCTTGTGACCTAATTATACTGTAACAGGTGCAAGTGAATATGTATCCAGTGTGTATATTTTGACTTCCTTAATGATCCTTTAATGGGATGAGTTGTCAGCGTCAGTTAGTGTGCTAGTAAGTCTTCTTTGGTGCAGTACTTACTGTAGTACTGTAGTTCCGAGCGTTTCGCATATATATGCCATGTTTATTCATTGCTGGAAAGTCAGTGTGAAGCAGTTTGTAGAGAGTGTAAGGTCACAGTTCATGCCGCTACCGCTATGCCATGTGTTCCAACCTGGAACGCCATGCGTAGTTCATGAAAAGTAATTAATTGTCTAATACCTGATCACGTTATGTTTATACTTTTTTGTACTTTTGTACCATGCAAGCATTGGTTCCAACTTCCCACATACCAGCTGTGAACGTGACTTGACTGTGAGAATTACCATAATGACAGAATTATTTCCTTTTGGATGCCTGCATGCACCAGACATTACTATGACTAATTTTCCCGAACTGTTCGCAATGCGCCAATTTATTCGAGATTTGTGTGACTAATCTTGTCGCCATTAAGTTCAACACACACACAAGTAAGCATGCTTGTTTATTTTGTTAATTTGATGGTATTGTATGTGCCAGACTAAGCAGTCAGCCGCCCAATGGCTGCACCCACTGCGGCGTTCATTCGCCTAATGGCAGGGAATTACAAGTCATTATTATTTACAGCTGCAAAATACTTTGAAACAACAATGCAGTGGAGCACAGCAATGCAAAGTATTTTTGAGGACTTTTAGGCAATTTATTGGCGCACTAAAGAATCGAATATGCCTATGGCCAATGGAGTTACCCAGTCGCGTTCCATCACTGCAGGAGACGTGGTCCTCTCATGCGAACCATGGATCTGGTCCTTCCAGCCCAAGTACCAGCAGATTCTCTGCGCTCAATGTTTCACGGAATCTAACGATCTACGTACGTGCTCTGGCTGTAAGCTGTACCGCTACTGCAATTCCAAGTGCCAGGTGAGCTGCAACAAGTTTATCAATGACGAAGAACCCGATTCGTGCTTGTCAGTCTTCAGTCGTGTTTGTTAGGGTCTTTTGCAAGAGATAACTAAATATTTAAATAATTTAATATTCGCAGAACTTTAGTAACCAGCTTTCACTCAATAGACCACGAGCTGGAAGAAAGAGCACAAAAGTGAATGTGTTGTGCTGAAGACGATCCAGGAAAGACTGGCCAAGTCCCCTGCCAGCATGGATCACGATTGCGCCTTGGAGGGTGGGACCAAAAGTGGATGCTGCATTGTGCAGATGCTCATCGCCAAATTGGTTAATAAAATCACGGTAAACATGAACGTTGTTTCTCTTCCTTACTACCGCTGTTTTGGCACGGTCGTTGTCGTCTGTTTCAAGCGAGCGGAAATGGAAGGAATCTCTGGATTCGCCAAAAAGATTACTGCTACAGAGGTTTTGGACATGTTGCCGTGCGATGATCGATATCCGTAAGTGCAAAAGAAACCATTAGAAACAGGCGAAAAGTACATATAAGTCTTCGAAGTACCAGTTTTTGTGTATTTATTATATTGATGTCGCTAATAACACTTTGCTTAGGAACAGGCACGAATGGCGTGCCAAGGTTTTGTAGGCTTGTTTAGTAACTGTAAATTCCAGTTTTCATTCTAACATGAGAATGTACTGTAGTATTTGCCAAATTTTCCAGTCGTTATCTAACTGTTTCAGCGTATCGTCATCCGCCTGGGGCATCGGACAGCCTGCCGATCTGGCGCCGTGTAGCCTAGTGTTCCCGAATTCTCGAAAGGGTCTTCCGGATTTGGATGTGTGGGCTAAGAAGATCATGTATAATGCATTTCCCCTTCTGGATCAACGAGGAAAAAGCGTCTTGTACGGATTTGGAGTTTTCCCGCAGGCGTTGTACCGGAAAATGACGCCGGTGTGTTGGGACATGAACGTCACTATGGACTTCCAGGGCCGGATGCTGGTTGTGCGCGCTGCGGAGGATATTCCAGTTTTTACTGGATTAAAAGATGTGAGTGTGTGATTTCCAGTTTGTGGCTGCATTTCTGCTTTTTACCTGATTATCTCGCTGTTGG